>CM042263.1:18360475-18577975 GCA_023566225.1 Romanogobio albipinnatus
CTATTTCAGAACTACCTTCTGGACATAATGGCACCAGCTGCTGCAGTAAATGTGGCATATTGGAGTGATTTTAAAATACTCTAATTTTTTAATTGCCTATTGCGTGCCATGCACAGTTAAGCTGATGCCACGGCTTGGGCCCGTCATCGCTGCTTGCAGCTTTAATATGAGTATTAAGTTCTTACTATCATACTAACCACAAACTTTTGAACGGTAATATATAGATATATACTTATGTGCGAAACTACAAAAAAAAAAAAATATTGCATACTATCTTTTGCTTTTTAATATATGAAGCAGGGCTGTCGCGGTGAAGGAATTTCCCTTGCGGTAATTTTGAGTGGCTCAATAGCGCGATATGCGGTATTATTAAAGGTCGACCGATAGTGGATTTTACAGATACCGATAACTAGGTTGGACTGCACTTGCCGATAACCGATTAATCGGCCGATAGTTTTTAAAATGGATACTGGATTAAAAAACATAAGTAAACCAGAGCTGAACTTTATAACAAGAAATAAAAAAACAGTATGTTTTTTAAAATGTGCTAAATTAAAAATTTATAAATATGAATATTAAAATAAGAAGTTCTAACAGAACAAATTCTTCCGAAAAAATTTGTTTAACATTAAAATATTACAGGTCAAATGTATTTTTTTACCTATAACCTAGAAACATGCATGTACATTTCATAGGTAACACTAGACAAGTCCATATGCAACAAGGATCTATTAGCTTACATGAACTATATGCAGTATGCATACATTTTTACAGCATGTATTAATTTGAGTAATACAATTGGATCTTGATCATTCATGTTAGTTCATAGTGCATTAACCAAGGTTAACAGATACAAATTCTAACTCAATTTAATGTTGAAATTAACATACTAACAATGAACAAAACTTCCACAGCATTTATTAACCTTTGTTAATGTTACAAATGGAATCTTATTGAAGTGCTACCATTTCATATAAATCTAAACAGTCTGCTTTTTTAGAAAGAGATGATCTAATAAATAAACAAATGCGTTTCTGCTTTGTTTATATTTCTGTCGGCAGCATGACGATACAGTTTGCTTTCTCACATCACTAATTTTATATATGCAACATTTGGCTCGTACTTGCGTGTTATCACATTGATTTAACTGCTTGAGGTTCTGCTAATGTTAGCGTCCTCAGTCTCGACGACAAACATACACACTACTGTTCTTTACCTGTTAATGCAGCATCTAGTGAAGAAATTATTACTTTATAATTATTTGGCAACAAGTACTGTAGTGTTCTGTATTCATACCGTTTCGCTGTTGTGTTTTAAACGTGCATCTGATGTGTCAGCACTCTCCGTTCAGGGCCGTGCAGCCTCATGTGAGAATGTAAACACAAGGCGTCAGGGATAGTTTTTATTTGGCCTCTAGAGGCCGCTCTCGTGCTATATACTGCCAGCAGACCCTTCTCAGAGCTCTTGTACTGTGTAATAACAGCGCATCCGTCTCAGCCGCTCCAGCAGCGGACGCAACTTGGAAAAACTATCGGTGTGGATTTTTGCTGATAACCGATTGTTCCACCAATCAGCTATCGGTGCCCGACCTCTAGGTATTATCGTCATTTATTTATTTCGATGTATTTATTACTATTTTAATAAGGGTTACTATGTGTCAGCAGGCACAAAAAGACACATTCAGAATCCGTAACTAAACAGAGCGTTGAAACAGAAAGTGAAGTAAACAGAAGAGAATGTCAAAATAAGGGTATACATAACAGAACAGAAACCTGACAATAAGCTCGTTAGGCTATTGTTATACACCGATCAGGCATAACATTATGACAAGTGAATTAGTGGGTGTTATATATTAGTGGGTGGGATATATTAGGCAGCAAGTGAACATCTTGTCCTCAAAGTTGATGTGTTAGAAGCAGGAAAAATGGGCAAAATTGTGATGGCTAGACGACTGGGTCAGAGCATCTCCAAAACTGCAGCTCTTGTGGGTTGTTCCCAGTCTGCAGTGGTCAGTATCTATCAAAAGTGGTCCAAGGAAGGAACATGCGACAGGGTCATGGGCGGCCAAGGCTCATTGATGCATGTGGGGAGCATCATCCTTCACTTAATAGAGATCAATGAAATTGATTCAATGCATTAACCAGCGCTGATGCCATTCATTAGAAATACCCTTAAACATTAAAAGGATAATACGACAAAGCTTTGGCTTTTCTTGAAAACGGCAACATTCAATTCACCTGCACGAAGTGCAAAACAAGAAGGGCATAGCCTTATGAAAAAAACACTTGAATATCACAGTTGCTTGAATTCCTCTGCCTTGGCTTGTCAGTCTCGTGGTAATACAATATTGCAGTTATCGCGACAGCCCTAATATGAAGTTGACTGTATAATAGGAATATGAACTGTGCATCTTTTTTGCTATTGAAGTTAAATAGCAGGTGTTTATAGACCGTTTTAACACTGATTCTCACGAATGCATCATCAAACTAGTCCAATGACAAATAAAAAGCTCACTCATTGTGATATTAACACTGTATATTGGTTGTGCGTCAAATTCAAACATGATTCACCCGGTCACCAACTAAAGGACAGGCCATGAATGTACTTTGACATTGTGATTCATTGACTCTTCACCATGAAACTTATCTTGACAGTCTTTGGCTCTTGTCCCTGTGGGATTACGGAATAAGGATGCTGCCGTTGGAGCATGTGGGCAGCTTACAGCCCTGCAGAGCAGCGATTTACCCAGCATCATTACTCATTTTACAGTGCCTGAGTATTAAAGCGCTCTCAGGTTCAGGAATTAATGACTGAGGTTATATCACCCAGCACTCGGTCCCCGACATCGCCGCTTATTTAAATGAAGACTGGGTTGTTGCGCTTTCGGTGAGATGCTCTGGCTTGTAATTATTCACGGCGGCAAGCGGCGGGTCGAGCCATTTACTCTCAGACAAACGTGCCATTATCTGATGCATTTATAAAACAGACAGCTTAATAGTGCAAAAGGACTTTGAAAATACACACAGGTCTTCTTTAGGTGCTTCTGGAGAGCTAAAGTAGGATGCCTTGTTAGCTCGCCGTAATTGTGTAGAAACAATTTTCACTGAGGCATTGTTAGTAAATTTCACCAACAATTATAAAGAGATCGCAAGTATCAACGTGGTATTTGGTATCAACAAGTATCAAATAGTATTTTCTTGTAAAATGTACTCCAATAACCCTTGTTTTATTTACCGCTACAAAAATAGAGTAGATGAGTGTGATCACACTTGTAGTTGGTGTTCTCTTGACTGTTTTGGTCCGGACCAAAAAAGAAAATGATACATTTTGGGTGTGTGTTCACACTTGGCATAATTGGTTTGATTAAAAGGAACTCTGGTGCGATTGCTTTGTTAGTGTGGTTCATTTGAATGAGTGTGAACGCTACGAGACCTTCTGAAAAGATGGGTCTCCGTCCGCTTCCAAATTAACTCTGGTGCGGTTCAACTGAAATATGAACGCAACACTGACCAAAGACGACACGATTTCACAAGATGTGACCGTAAAAGGACAGAATGCTCAAGCATACGTGTTTTTTCTCGTCATAGTCATGATGTTGTCCATCACAGTTCAGTACAGGCGTCAGAACAGCGTCTCCTCGCAGCAGATCTTCATTTGTGTGTCTGCCACTGTTTTGACTCCTTTACACATCTTATAAGCTCTTCAAGAGTTCTCAGCTGGTCAAAATACCATCTACGCACACAACAAGCACATACAAAACAAACAGCTTTTATGATGTATATTTTGAGATTTAACATACCGAAACAATGCTGTGTGCTGGGCTAAATGTACTCGTGTTTGTGTAGCTACATATGATGGCATTTTAACCAGCTGAGAACTTGTGAAGAGCTTATAAAATGTGTAAAGGAGTCAAAACAGCGGCAAGAATCCCTGTCCCCTGTCACACACACAAACCAAGATCTGCTGTGAGGAGACACTGTTATGATGCCTGTATTGAACTGTGATGGGCAACATCACGACTAAGCAGAAAAACAGGCAAGCATTTGCATTCTGACCTTTTTAGGGTCCCATTTTGTGACATGTCTTGTTTTTGGTTCGTTTACATGTCTTTGGTCCGTGTTGTGTTCACATTTCAGTTGAACCGCACCAGAGTTTGTTTGGAAGCGTAGCGAGACCCATTTTTTCAGTGTCTTGGTCAGCTTGTTTGGTGTGCACCAGGGTTCGGATGAACGTTCACACTTATTCAAATGAACCGCACTAACAGCAATCGCTCCAGGGTTTGTTTGAATAAAACCAAGTGTAAATACACCTTAGATTGCTTCACTGTCACTAGAATTGGAAGATGTGATGCTTTGTTTTTCCTAATAGCTTCTAACTTGATGTTTTATTTAAAGGGGGATCATTTAAGCATTAAAGAAATGTGTTCATTGTTTGACTTTTGCTCATAGGTAACCCTGTGGAAGGAATCGGTGGACGGGCAGTGGGCCTGTATCAGTGACGTCAACAAAGGCCAGGGTGCCGTGACCTCCATCACAGACAGCCAACAGAACGAGCAGTGAAGCCCATCTCCTCTCTCGCCCGCAGTGGAGCACCTCCAATCAGAGCAGGGTGACACCCTTCTGCCCTCAAAGACTTTTCTCCAACATTAAAAGTGCATCTCACTCCCAGACGGCAGAATGATTTATTTTTTATTTTTTAACATAATTTCCATTGGTTCATTTCCAAACCAGATGTTTGAGCTGATTTGTATTGTTTATAAAAATTCTTAACATGTCAGTTATTTTGAGAAGTAAAAAATTATGATAAATGAAAGCTTGTTCAAATGTATTGGCCACATTGGACATCAGTGTGTTTCAAGACCTAGACGACCATTGAAGAATAAAGTTTTCTACACTATATATATATCATTTGTTTTTTTTACAAATGTAATACTATACAAAATATAAAATACAACAATCCTTTTAATGAACTTTTAATCCTCATACACTATATTGCCTAAAGTATTGGGACACCCCTCCAAATCAATGAATTCAGGTGTTCCAATCACTTCCATGGCCAAATGTGTATGAAATCAAGCACCTAGGCATGCAGACTGTCCGACAAACCTTTGTGAAAGAATGGGCCGCCCTCAGGAGCTCAGTGAATTCAAGCGTGGTACCGTGATAGGTTGCCACCTGTGCACCTGTCCATTCCTGAAATTTCCTCACTACTAAATATTCTGCGGTCAATTGTTAGTGGTATTTTAACAAAGTGGAAGCAATTGGGAACATGGCCGAGCAGCTGCATCCAAGCTTTACATCATTAAGTGTAATGCAAAGTGTCAGATGCAGCGGTGTAAAGCATGCCGCCACTGGACTCAGTGGAGACGTGTTCTCTTGAGTGACGAATCATGCTTTGTCTGGCAATCCAATAGATGAGTTCTGACCTCAACCCAATAGAACACCTTTGGGATGAATTAGAGCTTAGAATGCGAGCCAGGCTTTCTCGCCTAACTTCAGTGTCTGGTTTCACAAATGCACTTCTAGAAGAATGGCCAAAAATTCCCATAAACACACTCCTAAACCTTTTGGAAAGCCTTCCCAGAAGAGTTGAAGCTGTTATAGCTGCAAAGGGTGGGCCAACTCCATATTAAACCCTATGCATTAAGAATGGGATGTCATTAAAGTTAATTTGCATGTAAAGGCAGGTGTCCCAAAACTTTTGGCAATATAGTGTATTAATGAAGTTTGTGTTCTTACAAATTTTAGTTTTTTTCTCGATGATTTACTTCATCGGAATGGTATGAGACTTGGTAAAGGTTTTGGCACTTGCTGTGTGAACACAAGGACATGATTCAAAAAGGTTAAATGGTCCTGAAAAAAGTCACACTTGTATTGTTTATGGTAAAAAATTACTGCATTGGAAATTAAAGGGAGACTAATTTCATCGAGTGGAAGCGTTTGGTACTGCACACAAACAAAATCTTACTGAAAGCTAATTTTTTTTCAAATTTGGAATACCGCTTGTTCAGATTTGTGGCTTTGAATTTCTCTTATTGAGTACATAAACATTTCATATAAAAATTGAAAATAGTATTTTTGTGCATTTTTCATTACTAATAACCTTTTTTTATTCTATAACTTTTTACTTTTAAGTTTACTTTTTAAAACTTTTCACTTCAGCAATAATCTGCAGAGTGTCTTTACAAAGAAACCAAACTTAAGTCTTGCTCCAAGGCATTCAAGATTTATGATCGTTTATTTCATTTTCAGGTCAATGCTCAAAATGTGAATAAATGTATTAGAACTACTGCATAAATATAATTTAGTACCACAAATCACCTAAAAATATAAAATATTCAATAAAAATTCATTATGGATCTAAAATATAGTACATTAATTTAATTTGGAATTTTAAAAAAATCTCTTCGGCGTTAAACTACTGTCAGAATTTAATAAAAACCTTGCAGTGAAAAATGTGCGCTGAAAAGGCATGGGCAGGGTTATTTTTAACTTATTGCATATGCATTTGTAGGAGTTTCCCTTTCAGATGGAACATTTATGGGAGGAGAGTATTTAAATTAATCATGCAAGGTGATTTACTAAGGTTTACGCTAGTAAATTTACTGGTATTTGCGTCATTATTTACCTCCCAAAAAAGCATGTTTTTAAGCAGATGCTAATTTGTGCTGCTCTTGGTAGATTGTGTTGGTCATTATGGAAGTCAGTAGATCACAGAACTTTACACTCCCACCGGCACTTTTAAGGTATTGCACTCTAAAGGCCTTTTCCCACCTTTTCAAAAAAAAATGTAGCCTCGTGACTAAACAAAGGGCGCTAACGTGCAAAACGTCAGGCATAATAGCGTCATTAAAAAAAAAAAGCACATTTGGTTCTTTTTTTTTTTGTTTCGACACGGTGCGTTAAAAACTGGCCGACCAATGAGATCAGTGATTTGGTTCACGTGCCTGGAGCTACTTATGTTAAATTAAAACACGACTTGGTGGCGCTCAAGCACAAAACGGTCTTGCCGAGCACACATTGATACGACAAAGAGGAAGTAAGTAGACAAAGAAGAAGATGAGCTGCTAATGCTACTTGCCAGTTAGCCAAAAGTGTGTGAATGGTTTTGGCAAGCACGTAAATACCATAGACAGTAAAAGAAATGGACACAGCGACCCCATAGGCTTCGACGGGGAAAAGTGAAGTCAGTTAGAAGCACTCGCTTCCTGATGGCTGAGCGTACTGCGCAGCCTCAGACTGAGCTTGACGATGTAGATGTGACGTGAGCAACCTGTCTAACAGTGGCAAGTCTTCTAGTAGTTGTGCAAAGTGAAATCTGAATCATGTTGTTGAAATATTTTGTCCCGTTGCTTTTGGCTCTCTATGGGCTTCACCCCATGCTTCTCCCTTGACTTTATCGGACTTTATGTCTCCACGTCCCCCCGATTGCCTCATAGACAGTAAAAGATTGCCTGCGAGCTTCTCCTCCTGTCTATACGGTCATTTCTCTACTATGCGACAGGGAGTTGCGTGGTTATGACGCAATCGTTAGACTATTTTTACAAAAACGGCTTCTATGGGGCAATAGTGTAAGATACAAGGTAATGGAGCCTTTTATACATTGTCGTGTTTCGTTAGAAATAAACAATGGACAAATGGAGTTTTTAAACGCCTCAGATGTAAAGATATTCACTGTCAAAGTGACGCCAAAATTAATGGGAGTCAATGGGATGCTAACAGCAGGTGATGGCTTGGTTAGCAATGGCTGCCCCTATGGAAGATATGCTTTTCGGGTGCTGCATTACCCCATAGATATCCATAATAAAGGCTAGATGTCTTACGGCGGAGTCTCTAACGTCATCACCGGCGGCCATCTTGTCACAGGCAGGGCTCTGTGGTATCTGATGATCTGCATGAACACAAATACTCTTATCTCACTGAAATCTTGACGGATTTACAAATGGTTTGGTTTCTTACAAACGTTATTAACATGGCTATAATTATGGATGCTTGAACAAATTACGAATAATTTTTCATAAGTATGCAGTGTCATAACTACATCTCTGACGTTTATAACAAACCAAACAGTTTGAAAATCGGTAGAAAATTGAGCAAGTTATGGTTATTTAAAAATTGCAAGCACCCATGAAAACAATGTTACGAGTGAGCGAGCTGCCTGTGATAAGATGGCCGCCAGGTGCGGACGTCGACCTCCATTGGCCAGCAGCGCGGACGAGACATCTAGCCTTTATTATGGATATCTATGGATTACCCCCTAGGTAAATACTGTCTCTCTTCTTCTTTTTCTTCTGTGTGACTAGCGAGTGTCAGAAGCGTAAGGTGGTGCAGCACCACCTTGTGTACCGGGAGCGCCATCTGCTGAATTTGCACGTTCACTCTGCACATCGCCAGTGAAAATCTCTTGGGTGTGAACACAGACGCGCCAAAAAATGTCTCGAAAAATGCTGGCGATAATCGTCCGAGTGTGCACAGGCCTTTATGCTAATTTGCCCTGTTTTGTAAATCTGGCCCATGATATCAGTACTTACCATTTACTTGATCAATATGTGTTTTTTTTTTATGCTCCGCCTCTGAAATGACTTCACTTTAGGATGACATCACAAATTCCTTTTGATTTTAACCCTGTTCCTTTTAAAGGGATAGTTCACCCTAAAATGAAAATTCTGTCATTAATTACTCACCCTCATGTCGTTCCAAACCCGTATGACTTTCGTTCATCTTCAGAACACAAATTAAGATCTTTTTGATGAAATCTGAGACGCTTTGACGCTTCATAAAGTTCATAAAGAGATCGTAAAACAAATCCATATGAATTGAGCGGTTTAGTTCAAAATTTTCTGGAGAGACTCGAACGCTTTATATTGAATTCAGGCTCCATTCAGGTATATATTGTCCATCTGTGTTTCCCAATAGCATTGTTAGCCAACTGGTCGCAAGTTCCATCATTACCAGTTCAACTTTGCCGAAACCACAGTTCCAACGAACATTCGCAAACAGCGTTGCAAAGTTGTGTGATTGGAACTACAGCTAGCTAGTTAATTTCTCCAATGAATCATTATACCATGGTAGTTAAGAAGCGAGTTTCGTTGTTGTATGGAAAACACACCCCAGCTCTGTTCTAGGTAGTTAAAATACAATCTTAGTTCCTTACGCTCCTTTTTTTCCATCAGGTAATATCTTGTGGAAATACTTCTGATTACATAATACTCCACCTGATCTCATGAGAAAATGTAACTATTTTTCGGTGGAAAGTGAGCAGATAGTTCATACGAATTAGCCATCAATTTGCCAAAGCGTAAAACAGTTATGAATTGCCATGAGTGTTGGAATGAAATTGGTTTTGAACAGCATTTCATGTTCACTTAAAACCATATTTCAAAATGCAATACCTGGAGCACATTTAAACATCTAAACCATGAGTAAAACAGTTGGCATCACCGGCATAATCTGTCAAGTAAACATGCCGTCTAAACATCCAGCGTGAACGTACTATGGCAGTTGTTTCCATTACTGTCAGATGAAATTATCCCTCGGTTACAGATTTGGCGGAGTTGCCCAAGGTTTCAGGAGATCAACACAGAGGCCCGGCTACCCTCCCTCGGCCTCCAGTTATGAGTTTGCATCTGTGATGGTGAAAAACCTCCATATGTGTGCCAGCCTCTAACTAGCGCAAGCAAAGTGTCACTTAGAACAACGTGTTGATATTGTTCTGAGAAATGTGTATTTTCACAGACAGGTTTACACATCAGCTTAGTGCTTGCGCTTCGCAGTTCTGACAAGTTCCTTATTCGTATTACAATACAAAGCCAAAATCACTCATCTTCAGTGAGTTTCACCATCATTTTCCAATGCACAGTTCTCATTTTTCTTTTAAATTATTTTAGAATGTTCCAATGACCCTTGCAGACTGATATATCATTTTTAACCCCGCATTTTTTTTTTTTAAATAGTGATTTTTTTATTTATTTAATTGTTTGTATAATTGAATTGCAGTTTTTTGTTGCACTGGCTTTAAAGGTGCAGTGTGTGAATTATAGTGGTTTGTCCGTTTAGGGCCACTGTAGAAACATGGCGGCGCAAAATGGCGAGTTCACTGTAAGCGGACCGCAGTGTATGTAGATAGAAATGGCTCATTCTAAGGTAATAAAAACATAACGCTTCATTATGTAAGGTCTTTATACACCACTGAAAACATAGTTGTGTATATTATATTGTATTTCTGTCAATGGATCCACATAAATATTACACGCTGCACCTTTAAGTTTGGATAGAGCATTTTCACAACTCTTCTGAATAAGGATTGTTGCATATAAAACTATATGCTATTTTATTATGTAAGAAAAACTTGTGTTTAAGAAATTTTTTCTCATAAATTCAAAAACTATTGTTTAAAATCTCTATTTATTCTGCTAAATAAAATGTAGCTACCATGGTAATATAATGTTTTGGGAGTAGTACCATGGTCATCTTTGAAAAATAACCCGTGGTATAGGAAATAGTTGATCATTCTATTGCGTTTTGAATGGCAGCATCTGTCCTTCTCAGAGTCTGTCTGTCAGAAGGTAAGGGTTAATCCGTTCGCTGTGGCATATTGCGCGGATCTGAGAGTGTGCCGGCGGTCCACGCGTTCACACACTTTGGAGAGGCGGTGACACTCCGTGAGTCATTTGCGCTCCGGTCTCAGGAGTGACAGCTGATGCCCGCTCATGGACCACTGCATGAACACCACAGGATCTGTCCACGATACACCTGATCTCCGACACATCTTCGGCGTGTTCCCTAACCACGATCATAACAAACGAGCGTCCGTTTCTGCTTCTCTCCGCATAACGCATTGCTCTTAGTTATTTGCCATGCCAAGCTGGAGGAGAAACCTGACTTTTTGCCTGCAGAGAATGCACGACGAAGGTAAGTTAACTGATTCCACACTTATGAATCGAGTTTGGTGCGTACTCCTCATCGGTTCTAATGTTAGATGCGCATGAAGCTGGTGTGTGCCTAGACATCAGTTCTGTGAATGCTGTGTTGCTCTGAACCCACGTGTTAATGAAGTGGCATGTGTTTTCCTGGCTTTGTAGCTACAATGACATTATGTTTCAAGCAAATTGTGTAGTGCCTCAGGACATAGCCCTGAGGTTCTCCTCGATGAATGTTGGGCAATTCCTATTGTGCAGTACTTTTTCATGTCTTAATATAATAGGTAAATAATACAATTATAATGTTTTATGATGGAAATCACATTTTTCTTCTATAACACTATCACAATGAAATGAATATGGTGTGAATTTTAAATCATTTCACTGATTGGATTTAAAGGCACAATATGTAAGAAACCATATTATGGTTATATATCTTGTGTAGGCCTACTTATGTTATCCCAAATGTTTCCAAGAATTTTTAAATCCAGAGAAATAAGCAATTTTAACCAGGACACGGACCGTGTCCATGTGCTGCCTATCAATGACATCATACCTGCATTACCCTCAATTTCCGTTTTTATTTTGTAGAAACCATGGAAACACCAAAGACGCTTTAATACATTGTGTGTTTTATTAGACAGGTGAGCAACTGTGTAGAAACAAATCATTGTTAAATACCTCAACACAGTAAAAAAATTCCTGATTTACCACGAGTACCATGTTTTACCATGCCTAATATCGATCTAGCTCACTGCAGTGTGCTACAAGTGTCTCCATAGTAGCCGCAGAGCAAACGCACAGAGTAACATTATAACATAACTTTCAACACACTCAAATGTATCTAATGTGATAAAACATAGAGTGTAAGAAGCAGAAGCGGTCATCTGTGGCATAATAAAAGCTCTGCGAAATTACTAATTGCTTGATACTCTGCGTCATCAAGCTAAGCCTTTGTTTTGAATAAGTTACCTCTAGTGGCGTAAAATGACATTGTGGCTTAAAGTGGATATTGCCATTTTTGACATGTCCACTAGATGCAACTTTTAACATTAAAAACAGGCATTTTATTCTGAAATATATCAAAATATTTCTTGGATATATTTAAAAAAAACATTTATTATACACAAAAATTAAACCATTTTTAAGATTTACGCAATTGAGTTCATAGTAAAATTCCATCAAACTGAATTGAATAATCCTTTCTTATTTTATAAGCATTATAATGGCAGTGAATGGGAGCCCAAAATTTGAAGCCAAAAAAAAGTGCATCCATCCATTATAAAAGTAATCCACACGGCTCCGGGGGGTTAATAAAGGCCTTCTGAATTAAATCGATGGGTTTTTGCCAACTTCCGGCGGACCGCCTTACAAAAACCCATTGATTCCCTCAGAAGTACTTTATTAACCCCCCAGAGCTGTGTGGAGTGCTTTTATAATGGATGGATGCACTTTTTTGTGCTTCAAATTTTGGGCTGCCATTCACTGCCATTATAAAGCTTGGATTAACCAGGACATGTTTTAATATAACTCCGATTGTATTTGTCTGAAAAAAGAATGCCATATACACCTAGGATGGCTTGAGGTAGAGGTCTGCATTCCCGCGGAATAATATTCAATATTCGATCAGTTTTCTTGCGGCATGGGAGTAAATTTACAAATCAAAGACGGTTGCGGCCGGTAACTCTGGTGTAGGCTACTTTGGACGGGAGCGGATGAAGTCCTTTGACAATAGTGTATCCGCTCTTGAACTTAAAGTGAACAAAACTTTCTGCAATGGTGACGTTCACACAATTCCCAGTTCCCTGTCCTGAACCTGGCAATATATGTTCTTTGCATCCCGTCCACGAGAGCACCTTCAGAGAGAACATTCAGCCTCGGATTTTGGAGGAGAGACGTTTGGTAATGAAACTGTCGTCAGTCAGCGACATTCTGTTCTTGCATGGATGTTAAATTTAATTAATTTTGCAGTAGCTATATAGCTAGTAAGTCACCAGTTTTCATTTATTTGTATTTTTGGCTTATAATTTTGAGTGACAGATTTGTATTATTATTAAAACGATTTAGCCTATATCTGACACATTTTCACGGTGTTGACACTATCATGATAAGACAAAAATAACAAATACAATTATTGTATATAGCCAACATTTTATATTTGTTATCTCTATCGTCACTCTCTTTCTTTAGGGGAAACTTAAATCTGGAAATGAGGTCTAAATTTAGCGGGATCGGTCAGGTCGGGAAGAAAATAAAGCGGTACACAGGTGAACACAGAGTGAATTTTAAGCGGGAGCGGGTGGGTGCAGAATAGAACCTAGCGGAGCGGGACGAAAAAACAGTCAACCCCAGTAAATCATGGGGTCATTTTTTATTTTTGGGTGAAATATCCCTTTAAATTACATGAAACTGACTTAAAAAAAAAATTTTGAATCTTGAACTTATTTTGAAGTTGATTCAAAATTTTGCACTTTTTACATGTAATTATTTGAATAAATATTTAATGATATTGATAATGTAATTTGTTTTTAAATAATTCAATTTTTTTTAATATAAATTAAATATTCAATTTTGCAATTAACTTTTTTTATAAAAAAATTGTGAATTAAAATAGAAAAAAAGGTGATTGGTTTATATAATTTATTTGTAGTAAAAAAAAATTTTTTTTGTAAATGACAAGTTAATTGCCAATAAACACAGTTGGACACCTCTGATCAAAATGTTGTTGAAACACTCGAAAAAACTAGGAGAAATTTTTGTTTTTCTATCTCTCATTCAGGAGCTAATCCTCTTATCAGAATTTTAATTCCAAGACTCGAGATGCCATTAATCATAAGAGCCAAGTTAAATTAGAATAGCGAGGATGAATTTGTAGTTTGATGACAAAGTATGTGTGTGTGTATGTGTGCATTCGGAGGAAGTTGTAGCACTGATAGAGTGATAGAGTGTATTGCCTGATCATATCTGGTGGCTGCAGCAGGATATCTGGACAGAATCCCGCGCTTAGCTCCAGCAGAATTGATCGTAGCTGCATGACTGCTCAAGACCTCGGACTGAGTTCTGCGCCAGGTTTTTGTCCATTTGCTTTCTAAATTCTTACCAATTGTGATGAACCTTCCTGTTAGGTTTTTTGTGTGTGTGTTTCATCAATGAGGCCCTGTATGCCATGGCATTTGAAATGGCACTTCAGAAATATATCCTCTGTGTTGTGTCTCAGAGCGGGATGAGGTCAGAGAGCAGAATGCTCATTTGCTCTCCACTATAGAGCTGTCGTCTTCCTCCTCCTATTTTTAGCAAGCTCTGGAATCACATGTATGTTAAATATCAAAGGGTTGTGCCCTGTTGCTGAAGTCCAGTCATAGCAAACATTGTTTGACAAACCACAGAAAAACGGTCTCAACCTTTTGAAGCAACAGGTTTTTAATATTATAGATATCTGTCAGAATGCATATGTTTTCCTTTGAACACTGCAAGCCTCATATATGAAACGAGCAGAACAAATATCCAGTGTTGGGGTAAAGCATTACAAGTAACTTGAGTTATGTAATCAGATTACTTTTTTTGTAATAACTAACTAGTAAAGTAACGCATTACTTTTAAATTTACAAGAATATATCTGTTAATTTTTCAAATAAGTAATGCAAGCTACTTTGTTTTCCCATGTATTGACTGATCTCTCCTGTCCCCATGTTTAGAGAAATCTGCAGTACAAGAGTAACATGATGGTTACTAGTTCTAGACTAAATGTGAGCAGGCATTCACTCATATGGCACAAAAAACAGATTCAGTATTCTTCAAAATGAATAAAACAGTGAAATGCAAAATCAGAATGTTACAAAAACTGCAATAACTAAATTTTGAATTACACAAATATACTTTATGTATTTAATCTCACTTTATTAACCAATGTCTTTGCTGCTGACCTTCAATAATCAAATTCGGGATGCACAGCAGCACACAAACATTTTAAATATTAAAAATAAAAGAATTACTTACAATTTTACATTCCTTTAATTACAATAAAGGAATGTAAAATTGTAAGAATTTGCAGTAATGACGAATGAAATTGGTAATGAGGAATATAACTTTTTTAACCAATCGTGGCATTACACACATATATTTAAACTGACTCGTCAGGTTGAGGGTGTCTATATTCCGTCATGTAAATAACGAATCTGCCATGGCGCGAGCGCAGCTGGCTTTTAAAGGAAATGGCAGATTAGATTAGATTAGATTAGATTCAACTTTATTGTCATTACACAAGTACAGGAACAAGGCAACGAAATGCAGTTTAGGTCTAACCAGAAGTGCAATAGCAGCAAGTGCAGGATATACAATGGTTGCATAAGTGCATGATATACAATGGATGAATAAGTGCAGGACATGGATATGTACTGAATATATATATATATATATATATATATATATATATATATATATATATATATATATTACTATATTGCTATTACTATAAACAGAATTTACAGGTGAATATGTACTATGAGTATAATATAATATACAGATGGCTATTACTATAAACAGAATTTTACAGATAGAGATATACAATGATATGTTTGGCTAAAATGAGGAATATAGCAGTGGATTAATGTAGTGCAATGAAGTATGGACAGAAGCTATCCGAAAAAAAGTGTAAAGTGCAGTGGAAGTGATTGCATATTACAGTTAGAAGTACGGTGCAAAATGCAAATGTAAACAGTTGGTACTGTGAATACAGTCGGCAGTGCAAATGAGCATAATCCAGTTAAGGTATGGTAGTGCAAGATGCATAAGTAAACAGTTTTTCCAGTAGTGCAAATAACAAGTGAAGGCAGATGTGAGGTAGGAGAGTTGGCAGTATATGAGGGGAGTGGATCAGCGAGGGTTAGAGTTCAATAAAGAGACAGCTCTGGGGAAAAAACTGTTCTTTAGTCTGCTGGTCCTGGTCCGGAGGCACCTGAGACGCCTGCCGGAGGGCAGGAGAGAAAACAGTCTGTGGGCTGGGTGAGGGGAGTCCTTGAGGATGCTGCGAGCTCGATGCAGACAGCGTTTCCTCTGGATGTGCTCGATGGCAGGTAGTGGAGTCCCTGTGATGCGCTGGGCAGTTTTCACCACCCGCTGCAGTGCCTTGCTCCGTAACAGAGCAGCTCCCATACCATACTGCGACACAGTTGGTCAGGATGCTTTCTATTGCGCAGCGATAGAAGTTCACCAGGAAAGCCGAGGAGAGCTGATTCTTCCTCAGTGTCCTCAGGAAGAAAAGGCGCTGGTGAGCCTTCTTGACCAGGCTGGAGGTGTTGGTTGTCCACGACATGTCCGCCGAGATGTGGATCCCCAGGAACTTGAAACTGGAGACACGCTCAACAGCCATTCCATTGATGTGGATGGTGTCGTGTGTGCCTCTTGACTCTTTCCTGAAGTCCACGATGAGCTCCTTCGTTTTGGTGGTGTTGAGGAGCAGGTTGTTTTCAGTGCACCATGTGGCCAGGTGCTGGATCTCCTTCCCATAGGCAGTCTCATCGTTGTTGCTGATGAGCCCAATCACCGTAGTGTCGTCCGCAAACTTGACGATGAAATTAAATCCATACACAGGCTTGCAGTTGGAGGTGAAGAGGGAGTAGAGAAACGGACTTAGCACACAGCCCTGTGGTACACCAGTGTTAAGTGTGATGGACGTGGAGCAGGTGAATCCTGATCGAACATTCTGGGGTCTGTCAGTTAGGAAGTCCAAAATCCAGTTACACATTGAGGTGTTGATGCCCAGGTCTCCAAGTTTGGTTATTAACTTGGTTGGGATGACAGTGTTGAATGCTGAGCTGAAGTCAACAAACAGCATGCGTGCATAAGTGTTCTTATTGTCCAGATGAGTGAGCACAGAGTGCAGTGCCAGAAACTGCATCCTCTGTGCTCCTATTGCTGCGGTAGGCAAATTGGTGTCCAATGTGGATGGTAGAGAGTCTTTTAGGTGTTCCAGGACCAGTCGTCTCAAAGCACTTCATAACGATGGGTGTAAGTGCTACAGGGCGGTAGTCATTAGGGCACCTCGGGCTAGAGTGTTTCGGCACTGGCACAATGGAAGTGCGTTTAAAGCATGTTGGTACAGCTGCTTGGGCAAGAGACAGGTTGAAAATGTCTGTAAAAACCCCAGCGAGCTGCTCCGCACATGCCCTGAGAACACGTCCAGGGATGTTGTCTGGTCCAGCAGCCTTGTGCGCGCTGATCCGGCTCAGTGCCTTGCAGACATCTGTGGAGGAGAGTGTGATTGGTGGGTGGTCAGCTGAGGGTTTGAGCTTGGTGGCAGTTTCTCTGTTGTCTCTTTCAAAGCGAGCATAAAAGTAATTTAGCTCGTTTAGGAAGTTGACATCAGTGGCTGCGGAGGTGGAGTGGGTGGGTTTGTAGTCACTGATGGCCTGAATGCCCTGCCACATGCGTCGAGGGTCAGAGTTGGAAAAGTGTGCCTCTATCTTTAGCTTGTAGCAGTGTTTAGCCTTTTTGATGCCCCTCTTCAGGTTTGCTCTGGATGTGCTGTAGGCTTGTACATCTCCTGATCTGAAGGCAGTGTTGCGTGACTTCAACAGGAGTCGCACTTCCTTGTTCATCCAAGGCTTCTGATTTAGGTATGTGGTGATTTAGGACTGCCCTGACTCTCGTGCACTTTTCAGAACATTCTCCTCGCTCCTTTGTCCCCCTCCCCCCCCTCCTTCATCAACTCTTACAGCTGATGACTTTGCATCATTCTTTACAAACAAAACATCCTCCATCAGCAGCCAATTCTCCACACCGCAAACCGACACGCACATCTCAAAAACTATCACACATACGCTTCCCTCCTTCTCTCTGCTCTCCGAAATAGATGTCTCCAAACTCATCCTTTCCAATCATCCCACTACCTGTCCGCTTGATCCTATCCCCACTCACCTCCTTCAGGCCATTTCTTCTTCTGTTACTCCTGCACTCACTCACATTGTTAACACCTCTCTTCACACCGGGACCTTCCCCACAGCATTTAAGCAGGCTCGGGTAACCCCACTGCTTAAGAAACCCTCTCTTAACCCAGCACTTTTAGAAAACTACAGACCGGTATCCCTTCTGCCTTTCATTGCAAAGACACTTGAGCGAGTTGTGTTTAACCAGCTCTCCACGTTTCTTGAACAGAACAACCTCCTGGACAGCAATCAATCCGGCTTCAAAAGCGGCCACTCAACGGAGACTGCCCTACTCTCGGTTACGGAGGCACTGAGACAGGCAAGAGCGGCATCCAAATCCACAGTACTTATCTTACTGGATTTGTCTGCTGCTTTTGACACAGTTAACCACCAGATCCTCCTGTCAACTCTCATGAAGATGGGCATCTCGGGTACTGCTCTCCAGTGGCTCAAGTCTTACCTCTCAGGTAGGTCCTTCACGGTGTCATGGAGAGGCGAAGTGTCTAAGTCACATCATCTAGCCACTGGAGTTCCACAGGGCTCAGTGCTTGGACCACTTCTCTTCTCCATCTACATGTCATCACTGGGATCTGTCATTCAGAAACATGGCGTTTCCTATCACTGCTATGCCGACGACACTCAACTCTACTTCTCATTTCAACCAGATGATCCCACGGTTGGTGTTCGTATCGCCGCCTGCCTAACAGACATTTCTGCCTGGATGAAGGAACATCACCTGCAACTCAACCTTGCAAAGACAGAACTGCTTGTGGTCTCAGCCAACCCAGCACTTCATCACAATCTCTCCATTCAGCTAGGATCATCAACCATAACTCCGTCCAGGACAGCCAGGAATCTTGGAGTTGTGATTGATGATCAGCTAAAATTCACTGACCACATTACTGCAACAACCCGGTCCTGCAGATTTGCGTTATACAACATTAGGAAGATTAGACCCTTCCTATCAGAGCATGCCACACAACTCCTGGTCCAAGCTCTTGTTCTCTCCAGACTGGACTACTGTAATGCTCTTCTAGCGGGCCTTCCGGCATGTACTGTCAAACCCTTGCAACTGATCCAGAATGCAGCGGCAAGGGTGGTCTTTAACGAGCCGAAGAGAGCACACGTCACGCCTCTCTTCATCAGTCTCCACTGGCTCCCAATAGCAGCTCGCATCAAATTCAAGACACTGGTGCTCGCCTTCAAAACAACCACTGGCTCTGCACCAAGATACCTAAACTCGCTTGTTCAGACTTACACACCCTCCAGGAGCTTACGTTCTGCCAGTGAACGACGCCTTGTAGTGCCATCCCAAAGAGGCATGAAATCACTCTCACGGACCTTTTCCTGGACCGCACCCACCCTGTGGAATGACCTGCCCATCTCAATTCGAGCAGCCGAGTCTGTAGCCATTTTCAAAAAACGGCTAAAGACACATCTCTTCCAGCGGTACCTTACCAATCAAGATTAGCACTTAACATTCTATTCATTTTCTGTCTGTCTGTCTGTCTATTTAAAAAAAAAAAAAAAAAAAAAAAAAAAAAAAAAAAAAAAGAAAAAAACCTTCTGTCCTATGTGTTCTTTGCTAGATTAACTGAGACTTGTTACAGCACTTACATACTGTTACATACTGTTGCCCTTGACTGTTCTAGCTGCTTCTATTGCTCTCATTTGTAAGTCGCTTTGGATAAAAGCGTCTGCTAAATGACTAAATGTAAATGTAAATGTAAATGTGATCTGTTTCTGGGTTGTAACACTGTCAATGGTGGTATTGATATGATCCAATACAGAGGAGGTGTAGGAGTCAATGTCCGTGTGAGCACCACTGGTGGCCTGAGAAGCAAACATACTCCAGTCTGTGTGTAGAAACCTTTTCCTGGAGTGTGGAATCTGCCCCCGCAGGCCACACCTTGATGGTCTTCACTGATGGCTTCACACGGTTGATGAGGGGTGCATATTTGGGGGTGAGGAACAAAGAAAGGTGATCTGACTGTCCCATCATGTTACTCTTGTACTGCAGATTTCTCTAAACATGGGGACAGGAGAGATCAGGGGAGGGGTGTTGCAACGTAAGCTCCAGCCATGTTTGTGTAAACATGGTCTAAGGTTTTGTTTCCTCTGGTGTGACAGGAAACATGCTGGTGAAACTTGGGTAGCACTGACTTTAAGTTTGAGTGATTAAAGTCACCTGCAACAATAAACGCAGCTTCCGGGTGACCAGTCTGTTGTTTACTGATGGCTGTGTGAAGTTCTTTCATAGCAAGCTTGGCATCAGCATCCGGGGGAATATAGGCATCCGTGTCCTGCAGTGATAATGGTGGAAGTGAACTCCCGCGGTTGATAAAACGGTCTACATTTAACCATGAGAAACTCAAGGTTAGCTAAACAATGACTCCCAACAATAGCAGAGTTTGTGCACCAAGCTTTGTTAATGTAAATGCACAATCCACCACCTCTGGTCTTACCGGAGCCATCTAATGTTCTATCCGCCCGGAGTGTGTGGCGTCGCTAGCTCAATAGCGGTGTCCGGTATTCCGCTGTTTAACCAGGTTTCCGTGAAGGTTAGGATGTTACAGTTAAAAAGTTTCTTGCTGTGTGTGATGCTGAGTCGAATCTCCTCCATTTTGTTCACTAGCGACCGTACATTGGCAAGGAAAATGCTGGGTAAAGAGAGCCGGTGTGGTGTTAGCCTTAGCTTAGCTCTTAGTCCTCCACGCTTCCCCCGCCTTTGTTTACAATCTCGACGCCGCCTGCGAGCACTTCCGCCCGGCCAGGTAGAGTGTATAGCCTCGGGTGTCCTAGCGATCTCAGGAAGGAGTTGAAGATTGTCGGAAACTGTCGGAAATTCGCAAACCAATATCCAAAATCTCACAACGGGTGTACGATGTAAAGGCACAACTGTTCTTCATGAACAGACCCGAGATGAGCAAGAAAATTACAGCAAAATTGCAGAATCTGGAGAGACCCGAGCCTCGTGAAGTACTCGCGCCGCCATCTTGGGTGTTCGCAGATGAGACCCTGATTGGTTTATTGCACGTTACGCCCATG
The DNA here is from genome assembly GCA_023566225.1 of Romanogobio albipinnatus. Taxonomy (NCBI): domain Eukaryota; kingdom Metazoa; phylum Chordata; class Actinopteri; order Cypriniformes; family Gobionidae; genus Romanogobio; species Romanogobio albipinnatus. The sequence goes on from CM042263.1 coordinate 18,381,365, forward strand.
CGTTTATTGCAAAACACACCCATGACTCCCATGACATATAAGAGACTAGGTAAAACCCTTTTGGACCATGTGCCAATCGCGCCGACCATTTTTCCCGTCGTTAAACTAGCAAAAAAAATGCACTTGTGCCATTTTACAACCCCAAAAAAACGTCTCGGTTACACATGTAACCCTCGTTTCCTGAGGAGGGAACAGAGACGTAACGTTAGTGACTAACGAATGGGGGTTTCGCTTAGAAGCCAATTGCCTTCGAGGAGTCTAACAGCGCCCAATGGCAGTGCCAATGGCATGGGCATGCGGAATTTGCATGCGTAACTTCGCCCCACATCGTGGGTATATAAGGAAGTACGCTGGCAACATCGCATTATGTTATCTTCTGCGGAGCCAAGACTGAACTCCCGGCCGTTCCAGCAGTACAGCGGATGTGGCAAAGGGACGTTACGTCTCCGTTCCCTCCTCAGGGAACGAGGGTTACATACGTAACCGAGACGTTCCCTTTCGATCAGTCACTACGACGTAACGTTAGTGACTAACGAACGGGGGTCCCAATACAGTGACGCCACTCAGCTGTCTTCCAGTGCCCTGGGTAAGTGTGAGTACCCTGTCGTAAGACTAGTACGGATGAAGGACTCCCACTTATCACAGGAATACCAAGGTACACTGGGAAGCATATTCCAGTGGAGATATGCCAAAATGCCTACCCGTAGGGAGGACTTATACCGCTAAGGGCTGCATATGGGAAACTCTGGGGTACCAGCCGAAGGTGGATTTTTAACCCCAGGGGTGGCAGGGACTTGCCAAGGGAAAGGCACCTGCTCACTGAGGAGGCTTACGGTGGAAATACACGTGTGGGGGTCGCCGGAGGGGAACCATGCACACGGGGCACCTGGCTGGACATGAGGGTCTGGGCTCGAAAGGGCAGACTTACTGGTGTCGGCGTCGACAGTGCTGGAGGAACACAGGGCTTTTGGGAATCTCACCTGAGGAAAATATCGCACGTATCCAGTCCGTGGAGTGGAATGGCGAGCAAACGAAGATACCTGAGATTGTAGAATCTGGCGAATGTGTTAGGTGTCGCCCAGCCTGCAGCTCTGCAGATGTCTGTTAGCGAGGCGCCATGCGCTAGAGCCCAAGAGGGGGCCACAAGGGGACATGGTCGACCTTGCTGCTGGTAAGCCAAAACAATGGTGTCCACTATCCAGTGAGACAGCCTTTGCTTTGAGAGAGCTCTTCCCTTCAGCTCTCCACCATAACAGACAAAGAGCTGGTCTGAGGTCCTGAAACACTGCGTCCTGTCTATGTAAGCATGGAGAGCGCGTACTGGACAGAGCAATGCCAAGGCTGGGTCTGCCCCCTCCACAGGCAGCGCTTGCAGGTTCACCACCTGGTCTCTGAACGGAGTGGTGGGAACCTTGGGCACATATCCGGGCGGGGTCTCAGGATCACGTGAGAGTTAGCCGGCCCAAAATCCAGGCACGCTTCGTCAACCGAAAATGCCTGCAGGTCCCCTACCCTCTTGATGGAGGCCAATGCGGTCAGGAGCGCCGTCTTCATAGACAAGAACTTAAGATCGACTGACCGCAAAGGCTCAAAGGGAGACCTCGGCAGAGCATCTAAGACTACTGAGAGGTCCCAAGAGGGTACGAGGGGAGAGCGAGGAGGATTTAGTCTCCTGGCTCCCCTCAGGAACTTGATGACCAGGTCGTGCTGACTTACCTTTTTGTTCTCCAAGAGGTCGTGGTGGGCAGATATTGCGGCCTCATAAACTTTAAGGGTGGAGGGAGACAGCAACTCGAGGCAATTGACATGCAGGTGACGCTGGGGTCCTGTCCAGGAGCCCGCGGTAGCATGTCCATTGCACATGGCACCCCAACCCGTGGCAGAGGCATCTGTTGATACAACAACATGCCTGGAAACTCGTTCTAAGGGCACACCTGCCCGTAGAAAGCTGAGGTTCGACCACAGGGTGAGCGTCTGAAGGCAGGCCCGAGTGACTAGGACCCGGAGCGTGCCAGACCGCCATGCCCATCTCGGGACTCGATCGCAAAGCCAGTGCTGAAGCGGTCTCATATGAAGCAATCCGAGCGGCGTCACCGCTGCTGCAGATGCCATATGCCGCAGGAGCCTCTGAAATAGTTTCAGTGGAACCGCACTCTTGTTCTCGATTTGACGGAGGCAAGTCAGCAGAGACTGCGTGCGCGCTCGCTCGTAAGCTGCGTGCACATGGCGACCGAGTTGATATCCATACCGAGAAAATAGATCCTCTGCACGGGGCAAAGTTTGCTCTTCTCCCAGTTGACGAGACGAGACGGCGTGGCCCGGGGGTGGCGCACACTGCCGTCACCAGTCTCTGGGGGCTCAGGGATGGGAATGTCAATTCTTTCTTTAACCAAATTAGGGTGCTGCTGACCCGGGGGCCAGCAGCTGAACAAAGGATTCTCCACCGGGGGAAGGAGTGGCCCTGCTGCCATCTCCCTGAAAGAATTTCCCATCCCTGAGCCATCCGCATCAGGAGCGCTGCTTGGCCTGGCGTTTAGCGGGGCGGCCTGGGGTGCCTTCCGGCCCGGGTGAAGGCTGCTGCTGGGGCCGGGCGGGAGGGGCAGGAGCCTTAGGAGGGCGCCCTTGGCGGCGAGCAGGCTGAGGCGACTGTGCCGGTGGCTGGGTGGAGGCAGCAGCTGGCCGCAGGGGCAGTATATGTTTTATAGCCTCAGTCTGCTTCTGGGCGGTTGAAAACTGTTGGGCGAAGCTTTCAATCGCGCTGCTGAAGAGGCCAGCCTGGGATATGGGGGCATCGAGGAAACGTGTTCACTCGCTGTCCCGCATATCGGCCAGGTTTAGCCACAGGTGTCGCTCCTGGACCACAGCTGTGGACCTCACCTGACCCAGGGAGCGTGCGGTCACCTTCGTCGCCCGGAGGGTGAGGTCGGGGGCAGCACGCAGCTCATCCACGAGCCCTGGATCAGCTCCACCCTTGTGCATGTCCCTGAGCAACCGGGCCTGGTCGAAGCCAGGTCAAAGCGCTCTGAGGACACAGTTGCATCGCAACAGAACGTTCGACTGGGGGGACCCCAGTGTACCCGTTGGCCGCGGCCCCATCGAGAGTGGAGAAGGCGGAGGAGGCCGGCGAACGGTCGCGGGAAGACAACGGGGACTTTCAGGACCGCGCAACCTCCTCCTGCAGCTCGGGGAAGAAAGGTATTGGGGCGCCCCCAAAAACCAATCATCCAGCCGTGAGCACTCAGGACAGGGCGGAAGGTTCCTCTATCCCGAGGCTCACAGCTGCCTGAGACAGCATGGCTGTCAGCTCCGGGTCCGACTCGGGCAATGCTGGCGCGCCCGAAGGCAGCAGCACAGCCGAGTCATCATCCTCGGAGGCATCATCCTCCGTAGCGCCAAACGAGGCAAGTACCGTAAATCCTCTAATATAGGCCCGGGCCTTTATTTTACTCAAGCGCATCGCGGTCCAGGCCTTTATTGGAAGGAGGCCAGAATTAGAGGCAGGCCTCAATTTCTATTTGAGCAAATCAAACTACCAGTAGAATGACTAAAAATGAGATTTTGCGTCTATTTCAACCTATAAAATACTAGGTTAATTTATTGAAAACGTACAGTTACCATAACATTATGGTATGCATACAGAACATTAACAACAAATACCGGTAATTCAGGCTAAATTCCAGTGTAGAAATATGGTAACAAAAACGTAGCAAACATAGGCTACCGGTAGTGCATTGTAAACACTTAACCATACACGGTGATAATTAGGTTATTGATTCATAACAAAAGGCAACAGACACCTTACCGCTCCAAAGTTTAACCATTCCTGTCTCGTTTGGTTTGAAGTTATAAAAAAAAAAATCCTCCAATTCTGTTTAATCCTCGTCCTCCACAATTTCCTCCTCCTTTTCATCTCTCCCTGTAAACTCCTCATCACTCCGCGGCAGCCTCTACAACAAGTTAATTATTGTACAGCTCCTCTTCGTCCTCCTCATGTTCCGCTGACCGCTGCGCGTCTGTTCTCATCCTCGCGCCGTAAACGTTAGCCTACCGGACCCGGTGACTGAAGTCTCACGTGCTAGTCAAGAGTGAGGTGATCAGACATCCCAACCTGAAAAAAGTCATTTCAGGGAGGTATCTCTCCTAAAATTATGTAGATCACTTTTACTATTTACATAAGCTGCTTATACTATTTATGTAAACTGCTTTTATTTATATTTCATTGCAACTTTAAACAGGTCTAAGGAGTTTGTTGTTTTCATGTAGCCTTGGCAACTAGCCGACCTGAAAAATATGCACATGAAATGAAACTTGTTTAACTCAACCATAACATGTTAGTTACAAACTGTAGAGCGTGCAAGATTGTCATTATGTTTATACTTTATATTTTCGTTTTTTGGGGCACTCTCCCTCTGCCATGGCGCTCCAGTTTCTAAATACACTGAACTGATTAATTCGGTTCGGGAGAAGAGATAAAAGCCCGCCCACACTGACAATGGATTGGTTGACTTACCGAAACAAGCCAATCAGGACGCTCTCCGTCTTACATGCGCTTCATTAGGTGCACACTAGCACACACACGTAAGGTTTCTCGCTTTCTCTCCCTCTCTGCCGTGCGCGCGTGCACAGTTTGTGTCTCGCATGCGCGCTCTTGCTCGCTCGCTCTAGATTGCGGGAGAATTTTACTAATTTGCGGGCATCAGGGAGCCGCTATAAATATGCGGGAGACGTGGGATGTCTGGGTGGTTGACATGACCAGTACCCTGTGGTACTTGCATGTTACTATCACAAGCAAGCATAATGTTGAGGCCTGCCCAGAAAAACGTTGGTTCTAATAATAGCCCCGGCCGCTATTAGAGACCGGCCTTTATTTACCTTCGGTGACAGCGAGACCGGCCAATGTTGGAGACCCGGCCGCTAATGGAATACAGGCCAATATTAGAGGATTTACGGTACATAGTTTGACACAGGCTCCACTCTGAGCTGCTATAATAGCAACCGGCCGCACCCAGAAGTGCACGGGCGAGACATCCTGAAAAGGACGTACCACGTGCAAGCTCTTTTGTGAGAGGAAGCTTCACAGTGATGCCGAAGCGCCCAGGGAAACACACACCAGCTGTCTAGCAGACCACTGCGCAGATCAGCAGGCAGGAAGTATGTGATCGCTGGAACACGCCGTAGACACCAACACCACTGGAAAGCTGCTCGTCTCGAAGGCTGACGAAGACTCAGTTAGCAGACTTGAAGGAGTGAAGAGATACTCTTGGCTCCAAAGCAGAAACATAATGCAATGTTGCCAGCGTACTTCCTTATATACCCATGATGTGGGGCGGAGTTACGCATGCAAATTCTGCATGCCCATGGCATTGGCACTGCCATTGGGCGCTGTTAGACTCCTCGAAGGTAATTGGCTTCTAAGCAAAACCCCCATTCGTTTGTCACTAACGTTACGTCGTAGTGACTGAACAAAAGGGAACCTGAGACCTCTTGACCTTAATTTGAGACCTGAAAGTCGTGCGGTTTTGCATGGGACAATGATGATATAATTTTGTCTTTTTTTTTCCTGCACATTGTTTACACCATTTGATTTGGCAAACAAAAGTTTTTTTTTCAAATAGGTGAAGCTTAAGGTAGAGACACACCAAACCGACGCTGGCGCTGATGAAAGCCGTGTTGTCGCCTCGCATCGCCTGCGTCCGGTAAAGGAGATAACTGTCTATTTAATTAGATATACTCATCTTTATTCATTCAGAAAGGGAAAGCGAAAGACTGCAGGTATACAAACCATAAACAAAGCAGCGCTTGCTTACCGTTTTGAATATCAATCACTCTGATCGTGTTCTTTATTTCACTCAGGCTTCGACAGGGAAAATTGAAGTCAGGTAGAAGCACTCACTTCCTGATGGCTGAGCGTACTGCGCAGCCTCAGACTGAGCTTGACGACGTAGATGTGACGTGAGCAACCTGTCTAACAGTGGCAAGTCTTCTAGTAGTTGTGCAACGTAAAATCTGAATCACCGAATCTTGTAGAGACAGAGAGAGTGAGCAGAAGCAACTTTTGATGAATGAAGCAGGATTTGCGACATCTCTATCGGCGTTTATGCCTCCACATCCCCCCGATTGCCTCATAGACAGTAAAAGTTTGCCTACGAGCTTCTCCTCGGGTCTATATACGGCACAGCGCGACGGAGTGGTTATGATGCAATCGTTAGCCTACTTTTTACAAAAACGGCTTCTACTGGGCAATAGTGTAAGATACAAGGTAATGGAGCATTTTATACATTGTCGTGTTTGTTTAGAAATAAACAATGGTCAAATGGAGTCTTTAAACGCCTCAGATGTAAAGATATTGGCTGTCAAAGTAAGGCCAAAATGAATGGGAGTCAATGGGATGCTAACAGCAGGTGATGGCTTGGTTAGCAATGGCTGCCCCTATGGAAGGGTACGTTTTCCGGGGGCTGGATTACCCCCTTGGTTTGAATGGAAGTCAATGGAACGAAAAGTGCAGTGTGACCGCCCCTTGAGGCTGAGGACCTAATGGGTGGAGCTTGACCTAGTCATGTTTAGGGATAGGGTTATTGGGTAGGGTTAGCGTGTGGTGGACTTTCAAGTTCCATCCATTAAGAACAGAGAGAGGATGAGCTAGACATCCAGCTTCGGCTCTGCAGTCAGCAGCATATATCTGCAAAACTGTTGATCTCTGTGTTAATATGGCTCCATGTGAATCAAGTGAGCCATTTGAGGTCGAAAGTATCAAAGTATCTGAGGCCATCAACTCACTATAACCCCCAAACTCCACTCAAGTTAATATAAGTTCTCCATTTTTCAGTGTTTCCCATCTATTTTCAGAAGCGATCATGATAACGTGACCAATTTGCATAATCTACTTTGGTGCCACACTTTACAAATCCCTCTGGCTAACATATCGCTCCTCGCAATTTACTGATTTTACAAACTACACAAGTGGCATCAGGCCTTCATCACATTAGCGTCTGTGCTCAACCTGAAAACGTGTACGTCCCCTCGCAGGTCCTCAGCGGCAATACACATTCCTTGCATAATTCGCCTTCTGCTTAAATCTGATCTCATGCCACGGCACAACATCTTCTCAAGCGCTTGATGTTCCATTATAAATACTGTATATTCAGAGCTCTCTGGGATGAGCAGAAGCGGTAATGAAGAGATGTGTCGCACACTATCTTATTAATGAAGATTAGGACTAAATGCAATGAGCGATAGCGTGATAAAACACTCCCCAAAGACGCTTGTATCATGTACGGAAGAGTTGTGAACATTTCATAACACATCTTCTGTAATAATGTAAGTGGTTAGTAGCTACAAGAAGAAAGAAAAACTGAAGGGATACTTAACCCTCATTCTTGATCTTTGTTTATAATTAATATAATATAATATAATGAATATAATATAATATAATATAATATAATATAATATAATATAATATAATATAATATAATATAATATAATATAATATAATATAATATATTCTGAGGATGCTCATCCATAAAGCTCTTGGGTTTTTCTTGATTCAAATATTTTTGGTTCACATAATCAGTTTGGCTGAACTAATAAATGTTTATGGATAATTTTCTATTTGTGGGTGTAATTTCTCATATATTCATTTTATGGAATGAAATCTCAATGCATGTAAGCAACAGAATTAAATTTTTACTTCAACTTAACACTAATTATCTCTTCACTACGGCACCTGTTAGTGGATGGGATATATTAGGCAGCATGTAAACATTTTGTCCTCAAAGTTGATGTGTTAGAAGCAGGAAAAATGGGCAAGCGTTAGAATTTGAGTGAGTTTGACAAGGGCCAAATTGTGATGGATAGACGACTGGGTCAGAGCATCTCCAAAACTGCAGCTCTTGTGGGGTGTTCCCGGTCTGCAGTGGTCAGTATCTATCAAAAGTGGTCCAAGGAAGAAATAGTGGTGAACCGGCGACAGGGTCATGGTTCATTGTTGACCATGGTTCATGGTTCTAAAGTTCATTGATGCACGTGGGGAGCGAAGGCCGTGTGGTCTGATTAAACAGATAAGCTACTGTATTTTAAATTGCTCAAGAAGTTAATGATGGTTTTGATAGAAAGGAGTCAGAATACACTGTGCATCACAGTTTGTTGTGTATGGGGCTGCATAGCCGCAGACCAGTCAGTGTGCCCATGCTGACCTCTGTCCACCACCGAAAGCGCCAACAGTGGGCACGTGAGCATCAGAACTGGACCACGGAGCAATGGAAGAAGGTGGCTTGGTCTGATGAATCACATTTTCTTTTACATCACATGGATGGCCGTGTGCGTCGCTTACCTCGGGAGCACATGGCACCAGGATGCACTATTGGAAGAAGGCAAGCCGGCGGAGGCAGTGTGATGCTTTGGGCAATGTTCTGCTGGGACACCTTGGGTGCTGCCATCCATGTGGATGTTACTTTGACACGTACCATCTACCTAAGCATTGTTGCAGACCATGTACACCCTTTCATGGAAACGGTATTCCCTGGTGGCTGTGGCCTCTTTCAGTAGGATAATGCGTCCTGCCACAAGGCAAAAATGGTTCAGGAATGGTTTGAGGAGCACAACAACGAGTTTGAGGTGTTGACTTGGCCTCCAAATTCCCCAGATCTCAATCCAATCGAGCATCTGTGGGATGTGCTGGACAAACAAGTCCGATCCATGAAAGCCCCACCTCACACTTAAAGGATTTGTTGCTAACATCTTGGTGCCAGATACCACAGCATACCTTCAGGGGTCTAGTGGAGTCCATGCCTCGAAGGGTCAGGGCTGTTTTGGCAGCAAAAGGGGAACCAACACAATATTAGGAATATAAGGATTAGGATCGGTGTATATACACTCCAAAAAAGCCGTTGGGTTAAATTTTTTCATATATATTTTTTAAACAACCAAGCATTTTTTAGAATGTACACACACACACACACACACACACACACACACACACACACACACACACACACACACACACACACACACACACACACACACACACACACACACACACACACACACACACACACACACACACACACACACACACACACACACACACACACACACACATATATATAACAAAATGTGTGTGTATATATATATATATATATATTTTTTTTTTTATTTATTTATTTTTTACCCCATGTATCCTTCTAAATCCTGCATGACTTTCCCATGAAGCACAAAAGGTAAATTTTTGAAGAATATTCTACAAACTTTTTTTGAGACTTTCAAGTTTCAAAATGATAAACAAAAACAATATAAAGTATCATAATCATAGTCCAAATGCCTTGCGCTCTTTTGAAGCTATACGGAATAAAATTTCATTATTTATATAAAATCTTGACTTAATGATTTTTTTAAATCTGTATTTTTTAATAAATCAGTTGCAGGCACAAAACTGAATGATTCATTAACAAATCCAATTTACTCACTGAATCAATGATCCGGTTACAGAAGTTACTATCTCACTGAATTAAATTCAGATCATTTCCTATTTCTCTCTTCCATGAAAGAAGGGCTTTTGGAACAACATAAGGGTTAGTAAATGATCTGAATATTCATTTTTTGGCTGAACTAAGCTTTTATTTTTGGACCCTGAATGATAATTATATTATATTATAGTCATTTTTTCATGAAGGTGGAATAGCCTGAAATTTTTTTCTCTGATTATTTTTTTCATAATTACCATATTCACATTGATGCTGGCCAGATTCGTCCTAATCATGGGGTTGTTTCAGCATGTGGCAAAGTGCTTAATTAATTTGCTTGGCTGGTTTTTCCTGAGCCCGACATTTTGCCAGATTGTCCCACAGGCTTGTGTGCTTATCAAGCATATAACAGTCGGGATCATCAAACAAATATGATTCACAACCATTAATGTCGCTTTCTTTTGTCATATGTTCATACTTATTTCCATTTTAGAGCATCATGGGAGGAGTAGGTGGGCGGGATATATATATATGACTCCAACCTCAAAACAGACTGTGTTGAATGCGGTTTGCTGTGACGCCGCGTTAAGTGACATGCATGCAAGCTGCATTAGCTAATCTTCATCTAGGTCACTCATTGGAATTGTGGGTAATGTGATTTGATGACTCACCCAAGCAGAAAAAACTGCTTCGTTTTCAATCCGTTATGCCATTGTGAAGTATAACATGTAAACGGTGGGGAATTTCCTGTCAGGATTGTGCCTGTTTCTTTCCCATGAGTGGTTTGGTGTTGTACTGTCAGTGTTTTGTGACAGTGAATGTTGCTCACCATGACTCACGCCGCTCGGACTCGTCATTGTGATGAGCGACACCGATGGCTGATCTACAGTGCCTTCATACACACACTATCTGGCTTGCTTGGTTTTGTGCAGTAAAGCTTGCTGGGGCCTGATTGCCCTGAGAGGCAGTGGCCTGTAAACGCAGACGACCACAGGAAGGGCAGCTCTCGTGAAAGACAGTTCGCCGTTCATCACTTAGTCAGAGTTGTAGGGTTCACTAGTTCACAAACATATGCCGGTGCTCTTTTGCTGTGACATCTGCAGAGTTTTATGATGAGTTGCAGCATTTAACCTTTAAAACGTTCTCACTGAGGATTTGTTGCTTGTATTGTGTTCAGAAACAAAACAAAAAAACTTCGTTTTTTTTTCGACATTTTTTGTAAAGAGAATAACATCTTTCTTGACCCTACTGCACATTTATTGGTTTATTTTGTTGAAGCCATGCAGAAAAACACCATTTCCTAAACATAGGGTTGTGTTAATCATCGCCAGATTAGCGTCTGCTGTCGTAACTACACCAGATAACGCTTTAAAAAAAAATATTTCCCTGTTGAAACAGCATATGCTGGTTAGGTATGTTTTGAAGCATGGCAGCTGGTTTGAGCTGGTTTTAGCTGGTCATGAGCTGGTTTAAGCTGGCCCTTAGCTGATAATTTGATTGTCCTTAGTTGGTCATGAGCTGGTCCTAAGAAACTAGCTCCAGCTCAGGACCATCTTAAACCAGCTCATGACCAACTAAGGACCAGCATAAACCAGCAACCAGCTGACATGCTTCACAACATGCCTAACCCGCATTTTCAACAGGGTTCAGTGTTTCATTATATTAGTAGAGTGCACAATTCCATTTCAGAAAGTCTTAAATTCATGAAATTACTTATTTGTCCTTAACTTTTAAGGGCTAGTTTACCCCAAACATAAAAATTCTGTATCAATTAACCATCTACCAAAATGTTCTAAGAATGTTTTGCTAACATTCCCATTGTTCTCTGCATTAAATGTTTTTTCTTGGTTTTGCGAACATTAAATGGGTCATGAATTTAGAAATCAAACTTTCCTTGAGATTTTGGCATTTAAGAGGTCATCAAACTATAAGAATATCCTGTACGTTTCAGAAATGAAAACAACTTTTATTGTAACCAAGACCAGATGGTTGAAAGACTGTCTCTGCAGAAGAAAATCAATTTGTACTTCATCATTGCATATTTTGCCCTGCCCACTGGAGTGTTAGTGAGATGACAAGGAGAGAAGGAAAGGAAATCGATACAGCATCACTGGACTAAAAATAACATTACCTTCCAAAGGATCCTAATGCTTGAAATGTGGTTATTTATTTTCAACAATGTGAATGTCTCTGTCTCAGTTGAGCATTATTTGATTGTTCAGTTAATTTCACTGTGAATCTTTGGTAAATCAGTCGCAATTTCGGCGCAGGCTTTGGAAACAGACTTTTACGTTATGGACTCGACAGTAATGCCACAACATGTAAGCAGTGGTGGAGGAAGTACTGAATCTCAGTACTTAAGTAAAAGTACAAATACCCAGAGATATATTTACTTTAGTAAAAGTAGAAGTACCACAATGACAACCCTACTTAAGTAAAAAGTCAAAAGTACCTGATTTTAAATGTACTTTAAGTATTAAAAGTAAAAGTACTTGCATAACAATTTATTCTCTTAATGTCTATATTAAAAAAACAAAAAACAAACAAAAAACAGTATGGGCTGTGGCATTTTAATTAAGTTAGTTTTGGGTTACTGTAATTGTGCTTACCATCTGTGGCCCTGTTTACATTCTGACTTACAGTTCTGGTTATCAATCAGGGTGATCTGCAGAGTTAAATATCATTATTCAGAAGCAATATTCTCACCATAGTGTTTCATTTATTAGCTTTGACATATTTTAATCTGCATATTTATGATATTTTTACCTTTTATAAAGGGCATTTCCCCCCCTAATCTTATTAAATATAGGCTATGCTTCAGTTTTCATTTTATATCCTTAAACTTGATTAATAAATTGAATAAGAATAAGACACTATAGGGCTGTTCCCTTTTGTTCAGTCAAAGGACGTAACGTTAGTGACTAACGAATGGGGGTTTCGCTTAGAAGCCTATCATCTTCGAGATCTTAGAAAATGCCCAATGGCTTGCCAATGCCATGGGCACGCGGGATTTGCATACGTAACTCCGCCTCACCGAGTGAGTATAAAAGGAAGTACGTGGCAATATCGCATTACATTTCTGCTTCAGAGCCAAGAGTACCTACCTCTTCACTCCTCACAAGCCTTCTGAGACTCTGTCAGCTTCTTCGAGACGAGCAGCTTTCCAGTCGGTGTTGGTGTGATGGCGTGTTTCAGTGATTGCATACTTCCTGCCTGCTGATCTGTGCAGTGGTCTGCATCCAGCTGGTGTGTGTTTCCCTGGGCTCTTCGGCATCGACTGCGAGGCTTCCTCTCACAAAAGAGCTTGCACGTGGCACGTCCTTTTCAGGATGTCTCGCCCGTGTACTTCTGGGTGCGGTCGGTTTCTCTCACCCTCTGATGGGCTTTCAGCGTGCTCAGGCAACGCTCGTGGATGATTCATGTTCCCACTGCGGGAACATGATCATCTCGGTGTTACGGTCGAGACTCTGTGAGCTTCGTGCTGATCCCGGAGCGAGAGTCCCCTCTGCCACACCCCAATCTGCGGTCTCCACGAGAGGCGGCACTTTGGCTGGTGGCCAGGGTGACCTGAGGGTGACGGTGTGGAATCAAGCTCCGACGCTCATGCCTCGGCCCACACCCCCCTCTCATGCATCGAACCCACCGAGCATTCAGGCGTGTACATCGGAGCCGGCTCCTGCTGTCCCGACTGTCGCGTTTGGCGCCGCGGTGGACGAGGAAATGTCGATCGCCGCATCGCAAGGTGGGCTGGAGTCATCTGAGGATGATGATTCGCTGTGCTGCTGCCTTCGGGTGTGCCAGCATTGCCCGAGTCGGACCCGAGTTGACAGCCATGCTCTCCCGGGCAGCCGCGATGCTTGGGTTGGAGTGGAACCCTCCGCCCCAACCTGAGCGCTTGCGGTTGGACGATTGGTTTTTGAGGGCGGCGCGTTCGGACACCCGTCCAGCCACCCCTCCAATTCCTTTCTTCCCGGAAGTACATGAGGAGATCACGCGGTCCTGGAAGAACCCTTTGTCTTCCCGCGACCGTTCGGTGAGGCTCCTCCCCGCTACAGGGGAGTCCGCCATACCATGGTCGGGGCCAACGCCCCCGTCATGCGTGCGGAGGTTGCCACCCTGCTAGCGAAGGGTGCGACCGAGCCTGTCCCTCCAGCTGGAATGAAGTCCGGGTTCTACAGCCCCTATTTCATTGTACCCAAGAAAACCGGTGGGTTACGACCAATCCTGGACCTTCGCATCTTGAACTGATCCCTTCACAGGCTTCCATTCAAGATGTTGACTGCGAAACGCCTTTTCAAATGCGTTCGTCCGGCCGTTTGGTTTGCAGCGATCGACCTGAAGGACGACCTTCCTCGACACAGACCGTTCTTACGGTTTGCTTTCGAGGGGCGGGCATATCAGTACGCGGTCCTCTCATTCGGGCTATCTCTGTCCCCTCGCGTCTACATGAATATTGTCGAGGCAGCCCTTGCGCCACTCAGGCAGCTCGGGGTTTGCATCCTGAACTACCTCGACGACTGGCTTATACTGGGCCACTCTCGAGCGCAGGTTTGCGAACACAGAGATCTAGTGCTCCAACACTTATCCCGTCTGGGCCTTCGGGTCAACTGGGAGAAGAGCAAACCCTGCCCAGCGCAGAGGATCTCTTTTCTCGGTATGGACATCGACTCGGTCGCCATGTTCGCGCAGCTTTCGAGCGAGCGCACGCAGTCGCTGCTGACTTGCCTCCGTCAAATCGAGAGCAAGAGTGCGGTTCTACTGAAGTTATTTCAGAGGCTCCTGGGGCATATGGCATCTGCAGCCGCGGTAACACCGCTCGGATTGCTTCATATGAGACCGCTTCAGCACTGGCTTCGCGGCCGAGTCCCGAGATGGGCATGGCAGTCTGGCACGCTCCTGGTACAAGTGACTCGGGTCTGCCTGCAGACTCTCACCCCGTGGTTGAACCTCAGCTTTCTACGGGCCGGTGTGCCCTTAGAACGTATTTCCAGGCATGTTGTCATATCAACGGATGCTTCTGCCATGGGCTGGGGTGCCATGTGCAATGGACAAGCAGCTGCGGGCTCCTGGACAGGACCCCAGCGCCTTCTGCATGTCAATTGCCTCGAGTTGCTGGCAGTACGGTTCGCCCTGCACCGCTTCCGAGCGTTGCTGAAGGGTCAACATGTGCTAGTCAGGACAGACAACATTTGGCCGTTGTAGTGCACAGCAACCACCAGGGCGGTCTACGCTCCCGCTGTATGTCTCAACTCGCCCGCCATCTCGTTCTATGTAGTCAGAAGCGCCAGGGGTCCCTTCGTGCTGTCCATATTCCGGGAGTACTGAACTGTGCAGCCGATGAGCTCTCACGGTTTCAGCCGCTTCCGGGAGAATGGAGACTCCTTCCCCAGACGGTCCAGCTGATTTGGGAACAGTTCGCGATGCCTCCCTTTGAGCCTTTGCAGTCAGTCGATCTTAAATTCCTGTCAATGAAGACAGCGATCCTGACTGCATTGGCCTCCATCAAGAGGGTCGGGGACCTGCAGGCATTTTCGGTTGACGAAGCATGCCTGGAATTCGGGCCGGCTAACTCTCGGATATGTGCCCAGGGTTCCCACCACTCCAGAGACCAGGTGGTGAACCTGCAAGCGCTGCCCATGGAGGGGGCAGACCCAGCCTTGGCATTGCTCTGTCCAGTACGCGCTCTCCGCGCTTACGTAGACAGGACGCAATGTTCAGGACCTCAGACCAGCTCTTTGTCTGTTATGGTGGAGAGCGGAAGGGAAGAGCTCTCTCAAAGCAAAGGCTGTCTCACTGGATAGTGGACACCATTGTTTTGGCTTACCAGCAGCAAGGTCGTCCATGTCCCCTTGGGCTTTAGTGAATGGCGCCTCACTAACAGACATCTGCAGAGCTGCAGGCTGGGCGACACCGAACACATTCGCCAGATTCTACAATCTCCGAGTGGAGCCAGTATCCGACTATGTACTCGCCTCTACTAGCAGCCGGTAATGGACCAGGCTCAGGTGTCTTCGCTTGCTCGCCATTCCACTCCATGGACTGGATACGTGCAATATTTTCCTCAGGTGAGCTTCCCGAAAACCCTCCAGCACTGTTGACGCCGACACCAGTAAGTCTGCCCTCTAGCGAACCCAGACCCTTGTGTCCGGCCAGGTGCCCCGTGTGAATGGTTCCCCTCCGGTGACCCCCACACGTGTATTTCCACCGTAAGCCTCCTCAGTGAGCAGGTGTCTTTTCCTTGGCAAGTCCCTGCCACCCTGGGGTTAAAAATCCACCTTCGGCTGGTACCCTAGAGTTTCCCATATGCAGCCCTCAGCGGGTCATATGTGTACTCTCTAAGTCCTCCCTACGGGTAGGCATCTTTGCATATCTCCACTGGAATATGCTTCCCAGTGTACCTTGTTATTCCTGTGATAAGTGGGAGTCCTTCGTCCTTACTAGTCTTACGACAGGGTACTGGAAGACAGCTGAGTGGCGTGATTATATGACGTTAGTCACTAACGTTACGTCATAGTGACTGAACAAAAGGGAACGTCTCGGTTACGGATGTAACCCTTGTTCCCTGAGGAGGGAACGGAGACGTAACATCCCTTTGCCACATCCGCTGTACTGCTGGAACGGCCGGAGTTCAGTCTTGGCTCCTCAGCAGGTAACGTAATGCGATATTGCCACGTACTTCCTTTTATACTCACGTGGTGAGGTGGAGTTACGTATGCAAATTCAAATTCAAATATGGCATTGGCACGCCATTGGGCGTTTTCTAAGATCTCGAAGATGATAGGCTTCTAAGCGAAACCCCCATTCGTTAGTCACTAACGTTATGTCTCTGTTCCCTCCTCAGGGAACAAGGGTTACATCCGTAACCGAGATGTTACCAATCAAATTAAATAATTGACACTGAAAAATTACAACTGCAATAAATAATGTTATGAGATTGTTTTAAATATTGTTTTGAATACAAATAAGAAATGTTGGAAAGAGTGTTTAAACCTGAATCTAAACTGCCAGAAGGTGGCGGCAGGTCTTAATGAGTGAATCATTGAGTCGATTCGTTCAAACAGCTGATCCGTTCAGAAATGAGGCAGGCCCTGTCCCAAATGGCACACTTCATGTGCACTTTCGGTCTTGTGGACTTAATGGCCACTGCGTGCGCGTGTCCGTTAAGTCCATGAGACCGCAGGGTGTCCCATTTGTCATTTTAGGTCTCAGAAGGGTGCTCGCGAGCGCCCCCTTTGAGGTCGATATGCGCCCTCGATGCGCACTTCTGCCGAGTCTACACTGGTGCGAGCTATGCAGCAGACATTTTCCCGGCAGTCAAAGCAGCATTAGGTCGTGAAGGTGCGGACTCAGAGGAAGACCGTGAGGGTTTAGGGTGCCATTTGGGACAGGGCCGCAGTCGTTTATGAACAGGTAATTGAATCTTTGATTCAACCGATTCATTCAAAACGCTGAATCATTCAGTAACGTGCTGTTTGTGTTATGGTTCTGCTGTGATCTTTGTTTGGAACTATTTTCGCTGCTGAAATAGAACAAAAACACTCAATATTGACTCTGAAATGTAAGTGACATTTTGTTAATTAATTGTTTATGGAACTGTCAGTGTCATATGAAATCAGTGACACATTTTCAGTTGTGATGGTATTCAGGAAAACAACACTCTTGGTCGTTTAATGTTGTTTGAACTGTACTATATGTTATAAATATAAAAACTCCACATTTTGAATCGTTACCACTGAGTTTCTCATTTGTTTACATTTCTCCTTGTGAGGCTGCGCAAGCTTCAACAGCGCAACCTTGTTCCTTACAAGAGGACAAGCGTTAATGTCGAGCCCTGAAACTGATCAGAAAATGTAACGGAACCCATTAATAAACCCATAATTTACCCTTTCTTCCTGTTGAAGCTTCACGTCTTATTGCCTGTCTCCACTTTTGTCTCCTTAAACGCTAGTTTTTTTGGGTCGACAGCTTATAAAAACGTATTTCTGTGTTTTTTTAGGTTGTTTGCTGTACACCTTGTCACATATCAGCTTTTAGACATTGTTCTGTTTTTTGTTATAAGTCATAAATGACAAGGAGGCCGCTTCACGCAATGCAAAGTCAATGGAGAGCGTTGGATTGTAACAAGTTGGAAGTATTTATACTTCGTTACATTCCACCACTGCATGTAAGTAACCGTGCTAATTCACTTTAAAGTGAACTAATCCTTTAACTCCACAACTAGGGCTAGGCTAATGCTAACGGCTCTCTTCAGGTATTATAATCCTAACCAGATGTGACACCACAGAGCAACAAGTGATATTTTATACTGAGGGTTTAGTAAGCAACTTCAACCATAACTGACATTTTGCTAATGTCAACCACCCTCTCCAAAACCTTGCTCCCCATGTCACGAAACTCAATGTCAACAACTCTGGTTGGCTGATTTTCTAATTTGGCTAAGAAATGCTGTTTTGCTGTTTACAGGATCCAGAGCTGTCAGGTATGATTTCTCAAAATACCACTATTTCAGTAATATCTGTCAGGTAGTAGTAGGCTACATTACGATTATATTATATACTGGACTTTTTTATGACCTTATGTTATATATGCTTGCTAATCTCAGTGGAGGAGAAGGCGTCAGGAAATATAATTAATGTTACCTTTATCACATTAATTTGAGTTCCATCTCATTCTCCTTGCCTTAAAGCCAAAAGTTAAAGTACAAGTAGCACAGCTTTCCCGACTCTCACTCTTCACCCCCCCCCCCCCTCTTTCTTTCTATTTCTCTCTCTCTCTCTCTCTCTCTCTCTCTCTCTCTCTCTCTCTCTCTCTCTCTCTCTCTCTCTCTCACACACACACACACACACACACACACACAAATCATTTGCAGTTACACAATCTTTAATTACTAGAAACAGTTCGATAGTCAACATAGATACTAACGCTTGACACTTCCTATGGCTCAATACATTTGCCCTCAGTTCATTTATCTCTAGAGATAAAGTGTCCGCAATGACCAAAACCAATGTTAGGCACAGACAATAAATGCCTCCAAAACTAAATTTATGGACAAGCTATATCTCCTCTAACTTCCACTCGCTGTATCGCTCTTTATCTTTCCCGAATTGGTCTATATATTGAGTCTATACTTATTCAGCTTAGTTATTACCAACAATTTTTGGAAAACCCAGTTTTAGCTTTACTGTGACTTTCTGATTCAATGTTATGCCACGTAACTTTTTGCATTGTAAAAGTAATCACAGCTAATATTTGGAACAACAGCGTTATTTATTGTGTGATGATCCTTGAATTGATTAGCAAGGTTACATCTTTCTGCCAGTAGGTGGCAACAAATGACTGAGAATCACTGAATAATTTGTTGATTCATTCAAACAATCTTTGAATGATTCTTGAACTGATTTGTTTAGAAAACACTGATTCATGTATAAAGCTTGATTTGAGATCAATCATTCACTGAACTGATCGATTCGTTCAAAAATGCTGATTCATTCAAGAATGAAATGTGTGGCTCAGAGATGCTGTGACTTCGTTTGGAACTATTTTTGTTGGCGGACCAAAACTTACAGCATAACTGCCTACATTGTGTCTAAAATGTAAGTTACTCAGTAATGTAGTCAACTTATTGAACTGTTGTGTAAAACAATGTTACTTTTTGGCATAAAGCAAAAAGTTTGGCTACTCTGTTGTTATTTTAAAAATGCTTCTGTTGCAGTTTATAGTTTTTTTGCTGTCCCCATCTTCCCATCTCAACCCACGCTCTGCCATGCTATTTTAGTTTTGTTCAAGTAATTAATAAATGAAGTTGAAAGCTATCGTTCACCAAGGGCTTGCCATGCTATTTATGAGGGTTTAAGTAAAGGATGAAGATAAAGAGGATGCTATAAATGAACACACTCAATCAGGAAGCAAAGTGTGTAATTGTGTTAACTAGGAGATGCAAAGAGGACAGACTGGACAAGTTTCCAGTGACACAATGACAGGATGCCAATTGTTACTTCATAGGTCATGGCAGAATAGTTTTGTTCTTTATATCGTCAGGCCATTATGGATAAACTGTAGCATATGTAAAAAATACAAAAAATGAAATTATACAGGCTGATATTGTATATGCATGTATTTAACCTTTAAATGCATGAATTTTTCGCCAATCAATATTACATATTCTGGTCTTTATATCTAACACGGATGGATCTCTACCTGTTCACGATAATATAAAAATCTCCTGATATTAAAGTAACAATTACAGAAGAATAAAATAAAGCATATTTTGTACCTTTTGGAGCTTGGAAGGGTTCAGTTTTAGCAGTTGTTTTATACCATCATCACTGTCCTTGTCAGAGCTCATTTCCCAGTATATTCAGCATCTGGCTCATATTCACCATCTCAATCATATTCTCAAAACTATAATTTTCATCTTTCAATCAATATTTTGATCTCTGACAGCTTCTTCACCAGATCAACCATTGTGTGACAGTGACACTAATATTTGATTGCAGTACTTGCTCTGCAGTAAATAACTGAGACATTTCAAGTTTTGCTGATGATACTTCCTATTCTTTTGTTTTCTGCCTGCGGTAACTATGAGTAAAACGTCACTTGTGTATTAGACATTGCCACCTTGTGGAATAAATCAAAGATTTATCAAAGATTCAATTATTGTTGTGCAGAAAAAAATATACTTATACTGTTACACACATCGGGTCGTTAGTGACCCTATACAATTTTTACAGAAAATTAATAGGCAAACAGACATTCTTTTATAAATATTATTACTATTTTCTTGTTATATTGTTTATAATGAATTGATTGAGGAATGCTAAGAAGGTTGATGTCTAACTTTAAAAAATGAATCAGGAGGAGGGTAGTGAATGACGTCCCGGGTCACTAAAGACCCGAGATATGCATGTGAGTTAAATACATCAGTTTTGTTTACATCTTATTAACATAGATAAAAATTGTTTAATATCTTTTTCAACATTAGTCTTTTTAACATTCAGAAATAACGTTTTCATAACTTGAACGTTAGCAAAACGTCTTAGAAGAACATATTTTTGTTTGTTTGGAAAAAGACAACCATAAGTTGTGGCTTAAATAACATCAATATTTTTCTTATTCTGAAAAAGGAGGCAGATGGCCATTAAGCAGGACAAAACTATGTGACTATGTCTTTAGCAGTTAGCAGAGTTTTTAGTTTTGCTAAAGCTTGTGACTATGATGGCTAATTACATCTTTATTGCAGTCATTTGGTCTCAAAGCGTTTTTTCAGTCTGTTAACAGATGTTTTATGTAACCTATTATTGTTAGCATTGGCTGTTAGCCTATAAACAGGCTTTTTAATAAGCTGATTTGCTTCTGTTGACTTGAATTGAATTGGTCAATCAAGAGCATGAAGATCATTGTACAATCACGAAGAAATTTTGCTGATTGGATACACACTGTCTGACTATAAAATCCCCAATGAAATGAAATGTTTTGGTGTATTTTCTTTTGAAACAGGAACTTAAGGCAGTGTTAGTGGTTCCACCACACATTTGTATAGATTACTTTTAGGGTTGCAAAGTTTCCCAGAATTTTTGGAAACTTTCCTGGATTTTGTGGAAACTTTTGGAATGTTCCTGGAAAAATACCTGAAATTTTCAGTCAACTTAAAAAAAAAAAAAATACACTAGAATATTTACAGCCTCAAATCTAACAAAATTATACTAAAACCCACAGAACTTTGGTTTTTAAGAGGCATGTGTCTGTGAACCTGATTAAAATTTCTTTTGACGTTAACCTCTGTTTTCAATGCGGTAGTTTGCATTTTGCTCTCATTATTGTGCCTTTTTGCTGTTTACTTCCTACATAATGATTGTTATTCAGCGTAATTCTGCCTTTCCAGATGACTTGCTTTGTGGCTCCAAGTTACAATATCAAGAAGGGGAACCACAATGCACTCTGTCATTCTGGCTGCAGGGGTCTGTCGCTTTGAGTTTAAGGTCTGTGTGTCATTTAAAAGAACATCCTATTCTCAGACCTTCAGTTTTTATATAGTCAAAGTCTTACACCTGCCCCTCAAACGCTGTTTAGTGTGTAAGTCATCTTTTATTACATATTGCTCAAAGTTACCTAATGTTTCAGATGTTCAAACTATCCCCTAGCAAAATGCCACAATATACAGTATAATAGTTTAATATACCAAAATATATATGCAAAATTATATAAATTAAATGAATATTTATTTTGCATTACTGAAAAGTGCATCATTAAACTATTTTAAAACAAATTGTGCATTAATTTAGGTTTTGACACAATACAGGGCTATCAGTCCATTTTATTTGGCATGATGGCACCATTCATACACCATATAGAATGGCATTTATACAGTAATTCAATATACCTCAAAAATACCTTTAAATGACTATAATACTACCATAGTAGATGTCCAAAAACACAATAGTAGCTTATCAAAAACACCCCACAATACTATCATGGTAGATATCCAAAAATTATGGTAACACCATGGTACATTTAAAAGAAAAAAAAAGTACATGTACAAAAATCTATGGTAATACTATGGTACTTTAAAATATACAATGGTACTAAAATTCATGTACCATGGGTTTCATATGATACTTCCAAGAATACCATGATTCTACCAATCTCCATTTCCAAAATACTGTGGTAGTAGTAAAAATCATGGTTGTACCATGGTCCTTTATAGTATCATTAACCATGTTATTACTATGGTACTGTGTCCAAGAAACCATTGTACTACTTTTCTAGTTTTCCAAAAATGCATGGTGTAACCATAGTACCATAGTACAGTACCAAACAAAATTATGCTATCATAAGAAACCAGATCCGACATAGCTAATTCTGCTTGAGAGCAAAACTGTTAACAGTTAAACAGCTAAATGTATCATCCAAAAAACAAGGTAATACCATGGTACTTTTTGGTCATGGTTAATCCATTACACACCTGTGATGTGTAATATTATTAATCACAAAATGAGATCATGTCGTGATTTCTGATGAGATTTAGCGGCCAAGCAGGTGTGTTTCCAGGAGACCACAGTAATTCATCATAGCACTTGTGATTTTAACAGTTCATGATCGGTGCAGCGCTTCCATGCGGCCCAGTGGAGTGCAAAAGGATCTTTTCCCTCTCAACCTTTGACTCAAACTGGCAGATCTGTCTCATGTGAGCACTCACAGCTTCCTGATTTGCCCCTACGCCACACAAGTTGAACATGAGAAATCTGAATTATCGGTGTGATGATGTTCAAAAGAGATGTCTGTGGGGAGCTTTTCTGTTTTTTTTGCGCGATGGTGGGCGGACGTTAAAGAGAGCTCTAGGGCAGGAGTAGCAAACTCTCCACTCTAGATGAAGAATATAATCCAAGATGAAAGCTTGTGTTGAGACGGCAAGTGTCTAACCCCATTCACTGTTCTGTGAAACTGGCAGGAGGCAACAGAAACTGCAGCAAAAGCATCTTTCTGGCTATGTGGCTTTCTTATGCAAGCTGAAATGCATTGGTAGGCTTCAACATACTTTTAAGAAAGATAGAGCATTTAGGGATAGAAAAACATATTTTTAGCATGATTACAGATTTTTGTTTACTGAAGTCCAACATGCACATAGCACAAGTGCTAGTAATTTAGCTTTTAGCCAGTACAGAACAGTTAACATACTCTATAAAAGTACATAAATGCAAAGCTTCTTGCTACACAAGCTCATTTTCATCTGGTGTTGCTTTCCGAATTGTGTCAGACTGCAACAATGCAAGTATGCACTGATTTCTCAGTGTTACCACAAGGGGCGTTATAGCATTAGCATTAAGGTTTTTCTTTCAACTTTCTTTCAATTTTTTCATGGCTACATTTTGGATGAATTCATACAATGTGATTAATAGCACAATGTAAAATGTGTAATAAAAAAGTAAGCATGAAACTTCACTCCTAAACCTAACCCTCAGTAGTGTATGTGCATGATTGTATGAAAATGTACAAATTAGATTGTACACATTCACACCAATTTGCCACCTATTTAGCAAAACATAAATTAGTTTGAGTTTAGAATCTGTTTTTGAATATTGCAAGTTGACTTGTTTACAGTACTAAATATCTACTAAAAATATCCTATTTAATGGCACAGGCATTTGAAGGATACTCTATCGCCCCTTGTGGTATCAAGGCAAGGCAAGGCAAGGCAAGTTTATTTGTATAGCACATTTCATACACAGGGGCAATTCAAAGTGCTTTACACAGAAATGAAGTTAAAATATTCATAAGTGAATACAATAAAAATATACATAGTATAATAGTTATAGTGGGAATTAAAAGAAAATATAAAATAAAGATGAAATCCCCTATCTGGGGTGGAAGAAAATGGAGAGTCAGGTTTACTTTAAAAATATTTGTCAGGTAACTGTGCGTTTAGACAGTACCCTTACAGACAAATCTTCTTGGCCTAACTTGAGGGCGTTCTCTAGATGTTTTACCCGTCAGAGCAGATCTAAACGGGTCTTCCTCGCACCGGAGCGAGTACTCAAAAATATTTGTCAGGTAACTGTGCATTTAACCATTACCCTTACAGACAAATCTTCCCGGACAGGAACACCGGGGCTATCTCTACTTTGTTCGACCGTCAGAGCGGATCTACACGGTCCTTCCTCGTACTACCAAGGCTATACAGATCTATATCCGTCAGAGCGGATCTAAACGGATCATCCTCACACCGGAGGGATTTCGATTTAGCGCTCCCCCGTCTCTCAACCTCTTCCACCCAGTCAGCCTTAAACAAAATAAAAAATAAGTGAATAAAAAGTATAATTAAAACAGAAATAAAGTTAAAATATTCATAGAATAAAAAGTAAAATTAACACAGTAAAAGCATAGGATACGGTGCAATCAGTCGGACATACAGTAGCAAAGCTCATTCATTAAATGCATAGCTAAACAGATGTGTTTTGAGTCTGGATTTGAAAGTGGCTACTGTTGGAGCACATCTGATCTGTTCAGGAAGCTGGTTCCAGCTGCGGCTGGCATAACAGCTAAAAGCAGACTCTCCTTGCTTTGAGTGAACCCTTGGTATTTCTAATTGACTTGATCCTGATGATCTGAGTGATCTGTTGGGTTTGTATTTAATCAGCATATCTGCAATGTATTGAGGCCCTAGGTCATTGAGTGACTTATATACAAGTAATAGTACTTTAAAATCGATCCTAAATGTAACTGGAAGCCAGTGTAAAGACCTGAGGACTGGTGTGATATGGTCATATTTTCTGGTTCTGCTCAGGATCCTGGCAGCAGCGTTCTGTATGAGCTGCAGCTGTCTAATGGTCTTTTTGGGAAGGCCGGTGAGAAGACCATTACAATAGTCCACCCTGCTGGTGATAAAAGCATGAACGAGTTTCTCTAAGTCTTGCCTGGAAACAAAGCATCTAATTCTTGCAATATTTTTGAGATGATAGTAGGCTGATTTAGTTATTGCTTTGACATGACGACTGAAACTCAGGTCTGACTCCAAAATCACACCCAGATTCCTGACTTGATTTTTTGGTTTTAGACCTTTAGCCTCAAGATATGCGTTCACCTTGAGAATTTCATCTTTGTTTCCAAATGTAGTGATTTCAGTTTTGTCTTTGTTTAACTGAAGAAAGTTTTGGCACATCCAACTGTTAACTTCTTCAATGCATTTACACAGAGAGTCAATGGGGCTGTAGTCATTAGGCGATAGGGCTAAGTAGATCTGGGTGTCGTCAGCATAGCTGTGGTAAGCCATTTTGTTATTTTTCATTATTTGGCTCAGAGGGAGCATGTACAGGTTGAATAGTAGTGGTGCAAGAATTGACCCTTGTGGAACTCCGCATGTCATGGATGTCCACTCAGACTTATGGTCACCTATACTCACATAGTAACCTCTCCCTTCTAAGTATGACCTGAACCATTTGAGGACCATTCCGGAAAGCCCAACCCAATTTTCTAGCCTGTCAAGAAGTATGTTGTGGTCAACAGTGTCGAATGCAGCACTGAGGTCGAGTAGTACCAGAATTGATGTTTTGCCTGTATCTGTATTGAGGCGAATATCGTTTATTATCTTTATGAGTGCTGTCTCTGTGCTGTGATGCGGTCGGAAACCAGATTGAAAATTGTCAAAGGATCCGTTTGAGTTCAAGAATTTGTTCAGCTGACTGAAAACAACTCTTTCAATGATCTTGCCTATGAAGGGGAGATTCGAGATTGGTCTGTAGTTGCTCAGTATGGAGTTATCCAGATTTCTTTTTTTCAGGAGGGGCTTAACTACTGCGGTTTTAAGGGAGTTTGGAAAAGTCCCAGAAAGAAGTGAGGCGTTTACCACTTCTAGGAGATCTGCTTCTAGACAGTTAAACACACTTTTGAAAAAAGGAGTGGGGAGTGTATCAAGGGCGCAGGTTGATGTTTTTAGGTGCTGTACCGTTTCTTCTAAAGTTTTACCATCAATTGCTTCGAAATCATTCATAGTTTGTGGTCTGATCTGACTCACCCCAGAGCAACTCAAGGATGTGCTGATCGCATTTCTGATATTATTGATTTTCTCAGAGAAGAAGAAAGCAAACTCACTACATTTGCTGTCTGAGAGCATTTCACTGGGAATGTGACTCGGGGGGTTTGTTAGTCTCTCTACAGTAGCAAAAAGAGTGCGCGTGTTGTTTATGTTTCTGTTTATAATATTTGAAAAGAAGGTCTGTCTAGCTTTGCCTAGTTCCATATTGAAAGCACGAAGACTGTCTTTATAGATGTTGTAATGGACTACAAGTTTTGTCTTTCGCCACATGCGCTCATCTTTCCTGCATTGTCTTTTCATTAATTGCACTGCTGTTGAGTTTCTCCATGGTGCTTTTTGTTTGCCACTCTTTTTTCTGACTTTCACAGGAGCAATATCATCAATTACACTCTTAACTTTTGAGTTAAAAGAGTCAAGGAGAAAATCAACAGAGTCTGCAGATATGCTTGGTGTTAGAGATATAGCCTTCATAAACAGCACACTAGTGTTCTCATTTAAGCATCTCTTTTTGACAGAGACAGTGCTAGTTTCAATGGCAGGAGAGATTGATATATCAAAGAAAATACAGAAATGATCAGACAGTGCCACATCCTTGATAATTATCGATGAAATGTTTAGACCCTTACTGATGAGTAAATCTAGAGTGTGTCCACGATCATGTGTGGGTCCGTGTACATGTTGTGTCAAATCAAAAGTGTTAAGAACAGTCATGAGATCTTTTGTTGTACTGGATTCGGGATTGTCAATGTGAATGTTAAAATCCACAGCAATAGCAAAACAGTCATACTCAGATGAGATTGCTGATAACAGCTCTGTAAAGTCATCAATAAAAGCGGGGCAATATTTTGGAGGCCTGTAAATAATGATAAGCAGGATGCGTGGAGCACCTTTTAGCACAATGCCCAGATATTCTAGAGACAAATAATCACCAAATGATACTTGCTTACATTGATAGTCATCTTTAAAAAGAGCGGCTAAACCTCCTCCCCTTCTGACTGCCCTGCAGACACTCATAAAAGTAAAGTTAGGAGGGGCTGTTTCATTGAGGACTGTTGCACTGCAGCTGTCTTCTAGCCACGTTTCATTTAGAAGCAAAAAATCTAGGTTGTTTGTGGTTATTAAGTCGTTGACTAGAAATTATTTGTTTTTAATGGAACGGATGTTTAAAAGTGCTAACTTAATAGTATTAATTTTAATTTTTTCCCCCACAGTAATCTTATTTTGACAAGTAACAGGCCGCAGATTAGATGGGTTAGCCATACGGCCTGAGAAGGTCTTAGTCTTTCTATCACGTAACAGAACAGAAATAGGGACAGAGACAGGCACAATGGGTTCCCGCTTGTTTTGTAAACGTTTGATAAGGTTGCTGTTGAAGTTGTGAGGACCCAGAACACGTCACTGAGAGCTGGTATCAGTTGTTTTTGGTGCAGATGGAGGAGGGTGTGTGCCCTGGCGTTGTGATCGGAGAAATCTCACAGGAGGAGGGGCAGAGCGAGCTGGGCCCACAGTCTTTAGTGGTTTTGGGGGTCGACGCAGAAACGGGGATGCTGTAGAGAGGAATAACATGTCTGGTGAGGGGGGCTGTTTCTCTGGTGTTACCGGAGGCTGCAATATGTTATCGTCCAGTTCATGGAGTGACTTAGACAGCTTGTTTCTCAGATCACACATAAGGTGTAAGAGTTCACCAGTCTCACCCCCGATGGTTCCCATTTTTACCAGTGCCTCCACAGACTCCACAGTCTGGGCTGAGATGTTACTGTTTAGTGCCTCGATCTGTGTCACTTGGAGCAGTTCAAATCCGTCACAGTGTGTCTGTGGTGAGCCCTGAGGGTGGGGCTCAGATGGGAGTGTGTCCATGAGAAGTGGTTGTTGTGGCTGCGTGGTGTTATCATTGTCCTTGTGGGGTGTATCAACCGCATGCCCATTCAGATGCTGAAATGAAGTCCTGTGCTCGTCCATACTCTGTACTGGAGTGTGTGTGCCATCCAGGTTGAGTGTGTTAGCACACACAGCTGAAGGATGATGAAGGGAAAAATAAATATTGTCCTTTAGTAGTCTTGCACCGAGTTTGTTTGGGTGGAGGCCATTTGATGTAAACAGTTGTCTCTGACTCCAGAAGAGATTAAAGTTGTCGATAAAGTTCACTCCCTTCATGTTGCAGGTTTTTTGCAGCCATGTATTAAGCCCAAGTAGCCGTGAGAACCTATTTGTTCCCCTTGCTGGAAGTGGTCCACTGATGAACGGCTGAGCTTTCAGTTTTCTTAGTGTTTCAAAAAGTTCATTGAAATCCCTCTTAAGGAGTTCTGACTGCTCTCTCTGAATATCGTTCTTCCCCACATGAATGATAAGTCGATTTGCAGTCTTATGTTTCATCAGAATGTTCTTAAGTTCCCTGTTGACATCAGAAACTGTTGCTTGTGGAAGGCAGCATGTAGTTGTATCCCTGCTGCTAATGTTTCTGACTGTGGAGTCCCCCACTATCAGAGTCCTGGGCTCGGCTGCCCTCTGAGCTGAGGGCCGCTGTCTGCTCGACCTTGAGCGCCTGTTAGCATCAGTGTTAGCTACGGGCTGATTCGATCTGTGTTCAGTCACATTCATCACGTTTGGGGATTCCTCACCCACATTCATTAATACTTCAAATCTGTTTTCAAGATGTATATTTGGTGTTATTAAACAAGTGTTTGCAATCCTTGTGTCTGGGGTAGAGCATGCTACTGCGGCAATATGTGATGATCGTGACAATCTGATGTCTCGAGCGCCTTTGGGTCTCGCTCCCTGTTTGTGCCATCGATTAGTGTGTGGATCAGTTACTTGTTTCTCTAGCTGTTGAGTAGCACTACATTTATGGGACTCACCGACAGTGTGTAGACGGCGTTCATGATGAAGCTCTGCTGTGTGATTCGTCTGGTTGGATGGTTCCACAAATAACTTTGTTTCAAGAACTGCAATCCTTTGTAAAAGTCTGTGGCAGTTTGTGCAGCAAGTAGATTCTAGAAGAGGCATTTTCTTATCCTTTTGAATGTAGGCAGCTGTGTTTTCCCTTCTCCAGAATGTAAGCTGAAGGCAGTGGGAGGCTGGTCGGTTGAAATATTCTGCTTTTTGTTTAGTAATCCAGTAACAGAGTTTCTAATTTTATCATTGGACTCAGGCTTTGTCGTTTGAGCACTGTGCTGATTTGCTGAAGTTGAAATTATGAGCTAAAATAAAAAAGCGATAGAGCAAAAGCGCGGAGCAGTAAGCAAGAGCGTCCGAACAGTAGCGAAGCAGGAAGCCTAGTATCAGGAAACAGGGAGAGCCAAACTAAGACACAGAGAAACGAAACATAACCGTGACAGGGGCTCAAGTGGAGGACGTGGAGTTGGAGAGGGACGTAACCAGGAAGGGGCAGGCAGAACAGTCCATAAGGGAGGAGCCAGGAGCAGGAGGAGCCAGGTGGGGACCCAGACTGCTGTAGGACAATGGCCAATGGCAGAGTCGAGGGAGAATAGAACCACTGTGGAGATTTGACTGTCGACTCCAGGGGGGGACAACTGATGGAAACAAGGCTGATGGAAGGGGAGCCCTAGCCTCAGACAAAGAGCCAGCAAGACCGGCTGACACTGATGGTCCTGGAGGCAGAGCCGCAGTGACAAGCTTCCAAGGTGAAGCCAGAGGACTGAGGTGGAGCAGGTATGACTGAGGACCAGGGTTGAGCTGGAGGGAAGGTAGAGCCCAATTAAGCCAAAGGGGTGGAGAGACTAAGCGTAGCTAAAGGCTCGTAAATCTGTGGCATCTGCAGAGCGACATTAGACTTAGATGGCCTGGTTGAGCCGTAAGGACGATGGTCCCAAGTGGAGCCAAGGGAGAGAGGAGCCAAGGCGGAATTGACAGGTTGATGGGCCAAGGTGGAGTGACATAATTGACGTCTGGAGGCGAAACCAGGGGATCCTCTTTACTGGGTGGAGCTGGAGACCGAAAGACCAGAGGCAAATCCACACAATAGAGTGGTGTCAGAGGAGGAGTTGAGGAGCTTAAGGGTACCAGCGGAGGCGGGCCGAGGAACTGGCTGATTCTGGAAGAGGTGGGTGAGCTGGGTGAAAGCAGTGGGTATGGGAGAATCAGGGAAATATCCTCCTCCAAATTATAATAAGGCCAACTGCAGCCCATGGACTCCACTCCACTGGGACACACAGTGTTGCCAGCTCACGTGCATGGTCACTGTGGGGCTCGAGCTCTGGGTCGATGGTTGGTTCAGTCCTCTTATCTGACTCATGCATCGCTGCAGACTCAAGCTCTCTGTCTGCAGTGGATTCTGGCATTTGATCCATTTAGTGTGGCTGGCTTGGTTCTGGGTCCGGACTGGGGTTGATGATGTTGTCCTCATCGGAGCAGATGGTGACCAACACTGAGCAGGTGTGTTTTTGTGCACCCGTGAAGTCTTGCAAGATAGAATGTGCACAATGTGTGATCCGGGAAGCATGCTAAGCATGCCAGTTTTAAAAATCTGCAGGTGTGGTCCTCAAGAGATTGCTGCTTCTGCTCCAGGCAAAGCAGATGGATGGACAGTCGGTAAATCCATTATTGTATGGTCCAGTATTTTGTTTCGTGTGGGTATAATAAAGCGCTCAAAGAAGGATCTTTAATCAATCCAAAACAGAAAACTCAGGAGATCGCAGGATAATAACTTAACACAACAACATAAACATTGACAATACCAGACAATGAACTGAACAAAACTGAGTATATATACAGAGAAGCAAACAAGGGAACTAAATGGGACATAGGTGTAATTAATCAGGAAATTAAACCACAGGGAATCAGAAAACAGGTATAACCAAACTAAAGGGCCATTCATTTACACGACAACAGCGTTTTAGGTGCCTGAAAATGCTAACTTTTGAAAACGGCTTCAAAGTGCAAGTTTTGAAAACAGTCTGCATGTAAACAACAAAAACATGAATCTATGAAAGCGATGACGTCATGCACATGCGTATTACATGTTCAGTCTAAAGTGTTTCATCGCCATCTAATGGCCTAGAAGCAGAATACAGCATTTTTATTTTAGCGGATCCATGTAAATGGGGATCGTTTTTGACAATGGTGTCGTATGTACGCGGAAAACTCAAAGAAAAAACATATCAGTTTTAAGCATATCGTTGTTGTGTAAACGTACCTTAAGACAAAGAAACTGAAAAAAACATTTCTATTTTATTTCATAACATTTGTGAAATCCAAATTTGTGAAATAGTATAACATGTCCTGTCTCATTTTTACTTCTATAATATCCTGTTTGTACACCATATAGTAATACAAGTAATATCCCCATAGAGAAATAAAAAGGTTTGTGAATAGTTTCATGTTGAGCCTATATATATAGTGACACAGTATCCTTTCTATAATTTCCATGATAACATAGGTTTCTCTCAGCGGTGCCATATCAGACCTACAAAAGATTATAGATGATTGCTCTGAAACATTCAGCTCTTTATGTGATCAATAGTGCCTGTCTGAAGAAACTATTTACTGTGACATCGATCATACTCAATTAAAGCTCTCGTCACATTTTTTTTCCAGACAAATTTTTTGCCTTGGATAGAGAATAGCCACAAAACAAAAAGGATCGGATTTTACTTGAGCCTTTCATGAATTATATTCCTTTTATGTCTGTTCTTTTTATTTAATACCTTCCTTTTTTTCCAACAAAAGCTACTTGACTATCTCTTCAGAGCTTAGCCGTGAGGAACTTGGCCCTCATGCCTTTTGTTGCTTTTGTCTCCCACCCCTTCAGTTAAGATATCCTCACCCAGCATGAACAAACCGATAAACACCTCACTAGGAAAACTTTTCACAGTGGGTCACGGCATTTGGTTCTTGGTAGAATTGTTGCTGTTGTTTTACAGTATATTTTATATTACAATAACATATTTTGGTTACACTTCATTTTAAGGTGTCATTGTTATAGTGTAATGACTGATTATGTAATTACTATAGGGTTAGGGTAGGATTTGGTTGAGGGTTAGTTGCATGTAATTATGCATAATTTACTGTGTTATTAATATGATAAGTACATGTAACGTGTAACAAGGACACTGCAAAATAAAGTGTTACCCATATTTTTTAATATAACAGATTATTTGCTTATCTAAAAGAGCGCTATTGAGCACTGTTATAAATCCATGAGTATTCAGTCTACTAAAAATAAATAATATTATAGGTAAATTTTACTGTAATAAATGTAAATATTACTATGAATTATAATATAAATTAAAAAACTAAATTAATATATATAATAATAAATTAATATTTTATATATATATATATATATATATATGTTATAAGTTACATAACATCCATCCATCCATCCATCCATCTTCTTCCGCTTATCCGGGGCCGGGTCGCGGGGGCAGCAGTCTAAGCAGAGATGCCCAGACTTCCCTCTCCCTAGACACTTCCTCTAGCTCTTCCGGGGGGACACCGAGGCGTTCCAAGGCCAGCCGGGAGACATAGTCCCTCCAGCGTGTCCTTGGTCTTCCCCGGGGCCTCCTCCCGGTTGGACATGCCCGAAACACCTTCCCGGGAAGGCGTTCAGGAGGCATCCGGAACAGATGCCCGAGCCACCTCAGCTGTCCCCTCTCGATGTGGAGGAGCAGCGGCTCTACTCCGAGTTCCTCCCGAGTGACTGAGCTTCTCACCCTATCTCTAAGGGAGCGCCCAGCCACCCTGCGGAGAAAGCTCATTTCGGCCGCCTGTATCCGGGATCTTGTCCTTTCGGTCATGACCCAAAGCTCATGACCATAGGTGAGAGTAGGAACGTAGATTGACCGGTAAATCGAGAGCTTCGCCTTACGGCTTAGCTCTTTCTTCACCACGACAGACCGGTACATCGACCGCATTACTGCAGAAGCTGCACCGATCCGTCTGTCAATCTCCCGTTCCATCCTCCCCTCACTCGTGAACAAGACCCCTAGATACTTGAACTCCTCCACTTGGGGCAGGAACTCTCGACCAACCTGAAGTGGGCAAGCCACCCTTTTCCGACTGAGGACCATGGCCTCGGATTTGGAGGTGCTGATCCCCATCCCAGCCGCTTCACACTCGGCTGCAAACCGTCCCAGTGCATGCTGAAGGTCCTGGTTAGAAGGGGCCAACACGACAACGTCATCCTCAAAGAGCAGAGACGAAACCGTGTGGTCCCCAAACCTGACACCCTCCGGCCCTTGGCTGCTCCTAGAAATTCTGTCCATAAAAATTATGAACAGAACCGGCGACAAAGGG
The DNA here is from genome assembly GCA_023566225.1 of Romanogobio albipinnatus. Classification (NCBI taxonomy): domain Eukaryota; kingdom Metazoa; phylum Chordata; class Actinopteri; order Cypriniformes; family Gobionidae; genus Romanogobio; species Romanogobio albipinnatus. The sequence continues at coordinate 18,414,605 of CM042263.1, forward strand.
CAGCCCTGCCGGAGTCCAACATGCACCGGGAACAAGTCTGACTTACTGCCGGCAATGCGGACCAAACTCCTGCTTCGGTCATACAGGGACCGGACAGCCCTCAACAAAGGACCCCGGACCCCATATTCCCCCAGCACCCTCCACAGGACGCCGCGAGGGACACAGTCGAATGCCTTCTCCAAATCCACAAAACAAATGTGGACTGGTTGGGCAAACTCCCATGAACCCTCCAGCACCCTGTAGAGGGTATAGAGCTGGTCCAGTGTTCCACGACCAGGACGAAAACCACACTGTTCCTCCTGAATCCGAGGTTCCACTATCGGCCGAATTCTCCTCTCCAGTACCCTGGCATAGACTTTCCCGGGGAGGCTGAGAAGTGTGATCCCCCTATAGTTAGAGCACACCCTCCGGTCCCCCTTTTTAAAAAGAGGGACCACCATCCCGGTCTGCCATCCCAGAGGCACTGTCCCCGACCGCCACGCGATGCTGCAGAGGCGTGTCAGCCAAGACAGCCCCACAACATCCAGAGACTTGAGGTACTCAGGGCGGATCTCATCCACCCCCGGTGCCTTGCCACCGAGGAGTTTCTTGACCACCTCGGTGACTTCAGCTTGGGTGATGGACGAGTCCTCCTCTGAGCCCCCAGCCTCTGCTTCCTCAATGGAAGACGTGACGGCGGGATTGAGGAGATCCTCGAAGTATTCCTTCCACCGTCCGACAACATCCCCAGTCGAGGTCAACAGCCGCCCATCGCCACTGTAAACAGCGTTGGTAGGGCACTGCTTCCCCCTCCTGAGGCGCCGGACGGTTTGCCAGAATCTCTTCGAGGCCAGCCGATAGTCCTTTTCCATGGCCTCACCGAACTCCTCCCAGGCCCGAGTTTTTGCCTCCACAACCACCCGGGCTGCAGTCCGTTACATAACAGTAAATTATAAATATAAAACTAAGGTATATATATATATATATATATATATATATATATATATATATATATATATATATATATATATATATATATATATATATATATATATGTTATAAGTTACATAACAGTAAATTATAAATATAAAACTAAGGTAAGGTATAATAGTATAATGTAACAATGTTTTATATAACGTTATACATGTTTTAATGATCCATTTATAACAATATCAATTGTGAATCTAAAAAAACAAGACATTCATATTAAAAATATAATATTACAAATTATATATTTGTACATTTTATAATTTTATTTATAAAATAAATATGAAAGGTAAAATAGTATCAGTATAATTTAACAAATAGTTAACAAAAAGTTTTTTCACTTAAATGAAATATGTATATATGTAATATAAAATGAGTGAATATAAAAATATATTAATATTATAATACAATTACTTAATTACAAATTACAATATAAATGATAAATTTAATAATATAAATATAAATAAAATAAATTTATAACATTTTGTCAATTTTATATCATAAATTATATAAATGTAAATTATAATGATATTTAAATAAAATCTAGTTTTATATTTTTTATTTAACATTTTTAAATGATTAATAATAATGTCAAATCGATTAATCACAATTAATCACATCTAAAATAAATGTTTAATATGTTATATACACACACACACCGATCAGGCATAACATTATTACCATTATGATCCTAATATTGTGTTAGCATGGGCACCCTGACTGGTCTGCGGCTATGCAGCCCCATACGCAACAAACTGCGAACCAGCATTAACTTCTTGAGCAATTTGAGCTACAGTAGCTTGTCTGTTTGATCAGACCACACGGACCAGCCTTCGCTCCCCATGTGCATCAATGAGCATTGGCTGCCCATGACCCTGTCGCCGGATCACCATTGTTCCTTCCTTGGACCACTTTTGATAGATACTGACCACTGCAGACCGGGAACACCCCACAAGAGCTTACCCAGTCATCTAGCCATCACAATTTGGCCCTTGTCAAACTGGCTCAAATTCTTATGCTTCCCCATTTTTCCTGCTTCTAACACATCAACTTAGAGGACAAAATGTTCACCTGCTGCCTAATATATCCCACCCACTAACAGGTGCGGTGATGAAGAGATAATCAGTGTTATTCATTTCAGTCATAATGTTATGCCTGATCGGTGTATATATGTACAAACTTGTGTTAGATGTGATTCATCGATTTGACAGCACTAATAATTATTATTAGTAGTAGTATTATTTTATTAATAATTTTAATCTAAGTATAAATTAATATGTTTAGAAGGAATGCCTATGCGCACAATGTCGAAGTCAATAAAATGAGGTCACTAAGTACAGTGGTTTACCACCATCCTGCCTTTGGGACCAGGCCTTATTGGCATTATTCTCAGTCATCCCTGTGGTACCTTCAGCGCCATTGGTGCCCATGTCGACCCCTCTGGCTCCCAGCTGTGCAAACACGCATGACTGACGCTGGGGAACTATTCAGGCCACTGACAGTCACAACTATAGCGTGTTAAATCGGACCTTCAGAGATCCGCCTCCTCATCCGTCTGCTCTTCCAGTCACTGCTTCATTTGTAAATTACGAGGTTGCGGAAGAATTAATGACGGATCTGTCAGGTTGATTATAGAAAGGGGAGGACAAGGAATGTGTTTTTGAATAAATGTGTTTTTGAGCTGTTTAACAAGTGCACTGACATTATTTTTAGTGTTTGTTTTTACAATGATATTATAGACAACATTCATTTACTTTTCCTGAAAGAATTGGTGGTTGTCTGATATTAATGGTGTTATTAATGGTTGTTAATGCTAGGATGTTCTGGGTGGTTGCTATGGTTTTCTCAGTGTCTCCGGTCTGTAATATTCTGTTGGCGCAGTCACATTAGATACATTTTGTGAAATTTCGCAACCAAAAAATGTCCATTGTCTTTTGTCAATAGTGTAACGATGTATAAGGCACAGCTCACATAGAAGTCACTTTCAATACAAGCAGCTTTCAAATCTTTTGAAAAACATGCAAAATCAGCATGGTAACATGCACACAAAGTTTATATCACATTGATGACTGGATTTCGCTTGCAAAAATCTGTGGAACAAGAGTAAATGTGGCTGCAAGTCTTTTTTTTTCTTTTAAAATCAAGTAGGATCACTTAGAAAAGTTATTGCACGCCTTTCCACAGCTATAGCCTTATGATTTGGGGTATCAAAACACAAATACTACAGGAGCCAAAATATTAGCCTAATACCTGTATGAGGATTATGTGCATAAGTAATGTGCTCTTGATGTCATTATACTTGAAAAAATGTTTTTTTTTTTTTTTTTTTTTTTTTTACAAATTATAGCATTAATTTCTATTTTAATGGTTCTAATCTTTCAAATGATACCATATGAGCTGCACAACTTAAAGATTTTTTCAAATGATTATGATGATGCAATATTCGGTGGGGGGTGCAGAGCTTTAAGATGCATTTTGGTCCATAGGGATCACAAGTGGAAAACGCTAAATACAGGTGTAAACAGAGTCTAAAAAGTTTTGAGCTTGTCCACTTTCGACCACTTTCAGAGGTAGTCGAAAACGCATTAGACCGGATTGCTTTCGTAGTGTAGATGCTCATGTGGTCGAATGTGTTTGAACAGCCACAAAAGACTGGGAAATAAATGGGAATGTGTCTTCCTCGTCTACTTGTGATCCGAAATGCATCTTAATACCAGGTGTAAACAGGGCCAATGTTTAGGTAGGTGGCACCTGTCAAATTTACGTCTACATGAATGGCTGGGTTTCCCAGCAGAACATTGTCCAGAGCATCACCCTCCCTCTACTGGTTTGTCGTCGTCCCACAGTGCGTCCTAGTGCCATCACTTCCCCAGGTAAACAGCGCACATGTACACGGACATGCACATGATGTAGAAGAAAACGGGACTCATCAGACCCGGTGAACTTCTTCCACTCCTCCAAGATCCGACACTCGCGTGCCCATTGTAGGCATTTTTGATGGTGAACAGGGGTCATCATACACACTCTGATTGGTCTTCGCAGCTCCATGCGTGTGTTGTGACACATTCCTCCCATAACCATCATTAAAATTTTTGTGACTTGTGCCACAGTAGACCTTCTGTTGGCTCGGACTAAACATTAATTACATAATTAAATATAATAAATGTTATACATTTTAAATATATGACACAATGTAATATGTACACACTAAACACAACCAAATTATAGAAAACTTCATGTTTAAAGGGTTAGTTCACCCCAAAATTCTGTCATTAATTACTCACCCTCATGTCGTTCCAAACCTGTAAGACCTTCGTTCATCTTCGGAACACAAATGAAGATATTTTTGATTAAATCCGAAAAGGTTTCCTTAAAGTTTTATGTGTGTAAGTTTTATTCTGTTGTTGAGAGTAACAGTGCATTTATCTGCAAAAACACATTAAAAAAACAGTTTGGCTTTAAAAGCAAACATCCAATGCAGCAACTCAACAAAGATAAAGCACTCTCACTATCAGGTGTTAATGAAATTTCAAGAAGGCAGAGTAAAAAATAAAGGAAAGCTGCTTTTCTTTGGGCAGCGGTGAACAGCTGCCGTCTACTGATAGTGGGAGAGTCATGTGCTGACGGTACGCTTATCTGTCTGGAGCATTATATTGACAATCATCTCATAATTTCAATACAATTCCACAACGTGTCACTTTATCAGACATGAGAACTAAGGTTAAGATCTATCTTCTGTGACAAATGGACAGCTAAATTTGATTGTTGTCAGCTTTTGGCGTATGTTGTCAAGTCTCAGATGTTTCTCATTGCTGTCTAGGAGTTGAGAAGCCGTGAAGATCTCATTCCTGTGCTTTCAGCCGACTGAAATTAACATGTATGTGATGCCAGTGATATTACTTCATTTATTTAATGATTGTCATGTTAACGCACAGATTAAATATGGGTTTATCCCTGTTCAAACAGTAGGATGCGCTTGGGATTCTTTCTTCAGGCTGATCTGTGTTTAAAACATGTTTGACCTTTTAAAACGCAGCTTTCTGACTCAATTACAGACTTTGTCTCTGTGTAAAACGGAGCTTCGGGCAAGTCTGTCTTGCATGGTTGATTTTTCTCTCGTCTTTTTTTTTAGGGATGCTAAAACAAGCTGATTATTCGGCAGCTCATTGTGAGATAAAATGTATCTGCCCATTCGCTAAGTGTAAAATTTCTGTTCCACCTTTATACATCCAGTTTTATCAGTTTGTATGTTTGGCCTGTTTTTTACGTACCCTGTGGCATTTAAATTCATACTGTTAGACTCCCTTATCATGAAATATTTTTTTAAATATAAAATTTAATATAATATAAAAATATATTCATATAAAATAGCTGTTGTTTTAGGGGCCATTTACACGACACCGTTTACAACAAAAATGGAAAACTTTTTATGCGTTTGCCCATTCATTTACACGACAACAGCATTTTGGGGCCTTAAAATGCTAACTTTTGATACAAAAAACTGAATTTGTGAAAAAGGTGACGCCATGCAAATGTGTATATGTGTTCAGTCTATAGGCATGTAGTGTTTCTTTACAAAGTGATGTCTCCACCTACTGGCCTGGCATGAATAATACAGCCTTTTTGTAGGCCTGTCACGATAACTACTTTTTGTTTCGTGATAGATCGTCCCAGAAATAATTGCGAAAAACGATATTATTGTCATTTTAAGATTATTTTATGCCACTGAATTTATAATCCTAATATAACATCATAATAATGCAAGTAGACCTACACACTTTCAAATGACAACCTTTTAATTCTTTAGATCATGGAAATTAAGGGTAAAAAATATTATCCTAAAAAATATATATGATTTGAATAAATAGTAAATAAACATTTTCCCTTGTGAAATGGCTTTAACACTCATATCATTCTGCATTGACATTTATATGTGCACCGGAACAGGGGATTGCGGCTTTGAAATCGAGTCCATTTGGGCTTATTCTGCCAAACTGTCAGTAGTTGTCAGCAAAACACTATAACGCCTCAAATGCCACCTTTTTTTCACCTGGCGATAACCGCTCTGTGTATGAAGGAACTGCCCAAGAACCACTTTCACCTCAGTCACGGAAAACGTACAAGATGACAGCACAATCGAGTAAAATGTTGGTGACATTCATTATAATGTAAACATAATGGGCGATATATTGCATCACAAAAAATTATTGAGGTCATGTACATATATTGTGCGATATATTGATTATTGCGACAGACCTAGTTTTTAGATGTTTTTGTGGATTCGAGTGAACGGAGATCGTTTTAACAACGTTGTGGTCTGAACAGGAACGTGGAGGAAAAACATTTCAGTTTTTAGTGCATCGTTGTGGTGTAAACGTACCCTCAGTATCATTTAGATACCATTATAGTTTTTATAAATATTTAGATTTTATTGACATTTTAATTTGAGATAACCCTTAAACGCTTGAAACCTCAGGTCTCCAACTTATTAATTTTGTTTATTCAACTTTGACAACAACCTTCTTAGTATTCAAAAGAATGCCTGTTTTCCCATTAATTTTTTTGTAAAAATTGAATAGGGTTGCTAACGACCCGAGGTGTGTAACAGTGTAAGTATATTTTTTTCCTGCACAACAATAATTGAATCTTTGATGACTGATTAAGTGCAGTTCACCTTTATTCCACAAGGTGGCAATGTCTGAAGTGAGGAAGTGACGTTTCACTCAGTTACTGCAGGCAGAAAACAAAAGAATAGGAAGAATCATCAGCAAAACGTGAAATGGCTCAGCGATTTACAGCAGAGCAAGTTCTGAACGCAATCAAATATTAGTGTCACTGTCACTCGATGGTGGATCTGGTGAAGAAGCTGTCAGTGATCAAAATATTGATTTTGAAGATGTTGAAAATGATAGTTTTGAGAATATGTTTGAGATGGCGAATATGAAGCAGATGCTGAATGCACTGGGAAATGAGCTCTGACGAGGACAGTGATGATGGTATAAAACATCTGCTCAAACTGAACCCTTCCAGGATTCAAAAGGTACAAAATATGCTTTATTTTATTCTTCTTTAATTGTTCCTCTAATAACAGGAGAGTTTTATATGACCGCGACAGGTAGAGATCCACCCGTGTTAGATACAAATCTGGGTCACTAAAGACCCGAATGTGTAATAATGATTGGCGAAACATTTATATAATTAAGGGTTAAATATTTAGTGAGTTTTTTGTGTAATTTTGTCTCTTTTTTTTATTTATTTATATATAGTTTTTGTTCATTTTTATTTCAATATATTTTATTTCATTTCAGTTAACGTTTATTTTATTTTAAGCAACATTTTTGTTAATAGTTTTAGGTTGAGCTTCAGTTTACTATAATAACCCTGATAACAAATTATAAAGCATATAACAAATTATAATAAAATATATATTAATATATAGTTTGCTGGCATGTGAACATATCGCCATATTTCGGGCTGTTTTTTCTCACAGTCAGTTCTAGCTTTAAATTCTATTAATATTTCAGCTCGTGTTTCCCTCCTGATGTTATTTCCTCTGCCGAGCGACAGCCAAGTGTCTGTTTGCCAGTTTGTCTGTTTGCCAGTTTGATTTTATCCAACTAATCGTTTGCATGATTTGGAAAGACTATAAAAGCAATTTTCTCTCTCCCACTCCAGCTGTGATTTACACAGTGCAGTTATATTAAGCATTATGTGTTTTTTGGCCTCAGCTGAAATGTGTGAATATTTAAAAGGAATGTAGTTTAGTTTATATGAAAGGCTTTTAGAAACGCTTCTGCGTTAACATTTTAAAATGTATTTATATTAATTACAGATACAAAAATACTCATGTAGTATGACATCATTACAACTACACACAAATTAGTAAATGCACAATACATCTAGGCTTAATGTAAAAGAATACTTATATATAATGGATACATAATTACAGTATGTGTTACAGTCATAGCTCTGATTGGCTGGTTCTCATTTAAAAGAAGTGGCTCATTTCTTAGGTTTTGCCGTTCTAAAATCAGTTAATTAACATAAACATTAGCCATGTTCTCAGATCAAACAGAAGCAAATGTCTGTGTGGAAAATCTATGCTAATGAACAAAATGACTTTGGACATGGAGCTTTTGCTTCTGTCCTGAATCCTGAATTCATGCCCTATAAATGTTGCTCAGGATCACTGTCTCACCCCACTGTCCTATTGCTCAACAACCCCTGAGCACAACTTAATCTTTCCTTGTGAAATGCAGTCCGTTCACTTCCCTGCCAGAAGAGCTTGCAGTCATCGCATCATTGACCCTGCAGGGAAACAGTTCAGGACATCTATGTGTACTTGACATTCAGAATACACGCAGCACATACAACAACTGGCTAGATTATAGCTCTCTTCCAAACCCTAAATTTGGGTCGCAACCTTTTTTGGCCCATTTTTTTAGTTTCCAAATTCTTACGGTGATGATGATTTCTCTTACAAGTAGGTGTGTTTGATTAGGATTGGGATCACTCTAGAATCTAATTAAAATGATCTGATATGATCTGTCATGTTTGTTTTTGTTTTTTGCATGTTGGTTGCACCACAAAAGTCTTTCAAATGTTTATAATATTTGAAACTAATTTGATTTACTAATTTGTTTAACTAATTTGTTTAACAAATTAGTAAGTCATGCACACAATTTAGCCTACTATTTTTTGCAGGGCTCATGTGCGGGGTTTCGTAGTTATACATATTTTAAATAATTTAATAATACTTTTTTTTTCTTCATTATGATATTAGGACAGTACAGTTGCACCACCCTGACATTATGCCCCAAAGAAATCCAAATGAATCCATCCATCCAACCATCCATCCAATCCTGGATTGGCGTTTGAATCATGTTACTTTAAACTTTTTACTTTACAGCCATCCAAACAACCAACCATCCATCCATCCATCCAAACAACCAACCATCCATCCATCCATCCATCCATCCATCCATCCATCCATCCAAACAACCAACCATCCATCCATCCACCCATCCAAACAACCAACCATCCATCCAAACAACCATCCATCCATCCATCCATCCATCCATCCATCCATCCATCCATCCATCACTCCTGGATTGGCCTTGGCATCATGTTACTATAAAATGTTATATCTAGGTATTATATTCTTCATAGTGATATTAGGACAGTTGCACCACCCTGACATTTCTTTGACTTTATGCCCCAAAGAAAAAATCCAAAAATATCCAAATCCATCCATCCATCCATCCATCCAACAAACCCACCATCCATCATCCATCCAACCAACAAACCCACCATCCATCCATCCAAAAAACCCACCATCCACTCCTGGATTGGCCTTTGCATTATGTTACTATAAAATATTCTATCTAGGTAGGCACTACCTCACTTGGTAACTTGGAAGATTTTGTGTACCAAAAATAATCAAGGTCACATTGATTCATCTTACAAGTAGGTGTAAGATTATCCATCCATCCATCCATCCATCCATCCATCCATCCATCCATCCATCCATCCATCCAACCGACCAACAAACAACTCCTAGATTGGAGACATGGACTGATTTAAATGCTTGCTAAATACTTTGAAGCAGCGAGGCCTAAAATGTGTGATTATAAATGATGGAGTTTGATGAATCGAAAGATTCAATTTGATGTTAATGAACTGCTGATGGTCTTTTTCCCAATAGACATTGCATAATTAAATCAATTTCCCTAGCTTCCACTTGTACATGTTCTACGGGGTGTAACGATATCTTTTTATATTCACTGATTTTTTTGACATTCTTCCAGAAATTTTAAAATGGAGCTGATCTTTCTGGGGTGCTGGATTATTTCACACAGATTGCATGAGCTTGGATATCTCTGATTGTGGACACTGATGTCCTCTAGTAGTTGTCTGTCCCCTTGAGGACGTTATGACTGTAGATTGGATTTCCCATCAGTCTTAAATCTGTCAAACCAATCTTCAACCCCTTTTCACTCTCTTGTTTCTTGAATGGTTTAATCAATGTAAGCTTCCCAGCACAATGCCACATGGACTATGTTATATTGTAGTAGTTAGTTGGTCTGTATTTGTCCTGAATAAAGTGGAACATGGAAATTATAGGGTCAGGAACGTCTCATTCACCAGTGTTGGAGAAATGCAAGACTTCGGAAGCATTATAGACATTTCTAGTACAAACGAGTAGAAGGGTTTGGATCTGGTTTAAGTAATTTCTCAATCTCACCCCCACTCTCATATTGACTCTACCAATAAAAACATCTGTTTGAAAATCTAGTTACATTTTCAACAACACATTTTTTGTAATTTCCCTGCAACATAGTGTACACATTTTCATCATTATTTTCAGAAGTTATATATATATATATATATATATATATATATAAAAATATATAGTTCCATATCATATCATAACCTAATCCATAAATATCATTATGTTATTTTACAACTATGCCTTGTTAATAAATGGCAGTGATATGATACTGTGATATAATTTCCTATTTTAGTTTTTCCTGCATGTTTTACCACATGGTTTTGATATAGAATTATTAGGCAAGTTGTATTTTTGAGGATTAATTTTACAACATTAATAATTAAACAACAACCATGTTGTCAATGAACACAAAAAACTCATTAATATCAAAGCTGAATATTTTTGGAAGTGGTTTTTAGTTTTAGCTATTTTAGGGGGATATCTGTGTGTGCAGGTGACTATTACTGTGCATAATTATTAGGCAACTTAACAAAAAACAAATTTATACCCATTTCAATTATTTATTTTTACCAGTGAAACCAATATAACATCTCAACATTCACAAATATACATTTCTGACATTCAAAAACCAAACAAAAACAAATCAGTGACCAATATAGCCACCTTTCTTTGCAAGGACACTCAAAAGCCTGCCATCCATGGATTCTGTCAGTGTTTTGATCTGTTCACCATCAACATTGCGTGCAGCAGCAACCACAGCCTCCCAGACACTGTTCAGAGAGGTGTACTGTTTTCCCTCCTTGTAAATCGCACATTTAATAATGGACCACAGGTTCTCAATGGGGTTCAGATCAGGTGAACAAGGAGGCCATATCATTAGATTTTCTTCTTTTATACCCTTTCTTGCCAGCCACGCTGTGGAGTACTTGGACGCGTGTGATGGAGCATTGTCCTGCATGAAAATCATGTTTTTCTTGAAGGATGCAGACTTTTTCCTGTACCACTGCTTGAAGAAGGTGTCTTCCAGAAACTGGCAGTAGGACTGGGAGTTGAGCTTGACTCCATCCTCAACCCGAAAAGGCCCCACAAGCTCATCTTTGATGATACCAGCCCAAACCAGTACTCCACCTCCACCTTGCTGGCGTCTGAGTCGGACTGGAGCTCTCTGCCCTTTACCAATCCAGCCACGGGCCCATCCATCTGGCCCATCAAGACTCACTCTCATTTCATCAGTCCATAAAACCTTAGAAAAATCAGTCTTGAGATATTTCTTGGCCCAGTCTTGACGTTTCAGCTTGTGTGTCTTGTTCAGTGGTGGTCGACTTTCTGCCTTTCTTACCTTGGCCATGTCTCTGAGTATTGCACACCTTGTGCTTTTGGGCACTCCAGTGATGTTGCAGCTCTGAAATATGGCCAAACTGGTGGCAAGTGGCATTTTGGCAGCTGCACGCTTGACTTTTCTCAGTTCACGGGCAGTTATTTTGCGCCTTGGTTTTTCCACACGCTTCTTGCGACCCTGTTGACTATTTTGAATGAAACGCTTGATTGTTCGATGATCACGCTTCAGAAGCTTGGCTATTTTAAGACTGCTGCATCCCTCTGCAATATATCTCACTATTTTTGACTTTTCTGAGCCTGTCAAGTCCTTCTTTTGACCCATTTTGCCAAAGGAAAGGAAGTTGCCTAATAATTATGCACACCTGATATAGGGTGTTGATGTCATTAGACCACACCCCTTCTCATTACAGAGATGCACATCACCTAATATGCTTAATTGGTAGTAGGCTTTCCAGCCTATACAGCTTGGAGTAAGACAACATGCATAACGAGGATGATGTGGTCAAAATACTCATTTGCCTAATAATTCTGCACTCCCTGTATGTATAATATTTTGACAAAACACCAGCTTTTCTTTCTGAGAAATAACAGTATAACACTATGTCAAACTATACAATAAGGATTTTTTTTCTTTAATTTGATTTCTTTTGTTGATTTTCTTCATTGTGATATCAGTTCCTTATATCAGTTATCACCCTGTCATTTATAAAATTTTGCCCCAATAGATTTTAATTAAATACATTTGAATGGTCCTCAAGTATGTATATACTTGCTTTTCCATCCATCCATCCATCCATCCATCCATCAAACCAGCATCCATCCATCCATCCATGCATCCATCAAGTCACTATATGCATGAATTGCTTTTCAATCCATCCAACCAACAACCACCGTTCCATCCATATCCATATCCTTCCATCCATCCAACCATCCAGCCATCCATCCATCCAACCAACCAACCAACCAACCAACCAACATGCATCCATCCAACTAACATCCACCGTTCCATCCAACCAACATCTATCCATCCATCCATCCATCCATCCATCCATCCATCCATCCATCTTTTTATGGTCCAAATTTTAATGGTCTTCAAGTCACTGAATGCATGAATTGCATTTTTAATGTACTGATGCATTCATTAATAGATCTGGACAAAAATGTTGACCCAGTCACATTCATCTTCAGAAACGAACTATATTATAACTATTAAAAAACATACAATTGTCACCCATGACCTGGTGTTGCTAAACAATGCTCAATCAGAAAACGAATTATGGACACTAAAACTAGATAACGGCAAATCTCTGATTCAGAGGTAAACTGTGTCTCTCTGGACATCATCCGGTTTAGTCCAGCTCTTCACATTTTCCTGAACTCTCCTCAAGCTTTCCCTGCTTGCAGGTTTAGACTGCTATTTTTGCGCACTGAGAGGATGTCTGGGTAATCCCTACAGCCCATTCACTGCATGCGCTTTAAATTAAATGCTGCTCGATGTGGAATTGTTCAGCCGGGAACAAACACACTCGGTCTACCTTATATTGAATATTATTGTACAGCAGGGCTGTCATTTAAATGAAAACAACATTTGCCCTCCAGTACCAATCACAACAAATGCAGTCAAATGGATCCAGAACAAATATTTGAAGGTGTTATGTTTCATTTTATGTACATCTACTGAAGAGTTTTTTCTCTCCATACATTAATGTTTACTGAGGTTGGCTTACCGCTGCTTGTCAGAATCCACCTTGTTCCAGCAGATATTAAAGTGTTTGGACAAGCAGCCATGTCAGATCTGCTGAGGAAGTAAGACATCAGCCTGGGTTTCACGCTCAAACTCGTTTTCTGTGCCGTATAGTTGCCCGTATCAGATTTTTCCCTACGGCTATTGTTTCGAAGGGTTGTTTTAGAATTACTCACACACACACACGTCCGGCGCGCTATCTTTGTGGGGACTCTCCATATGCGTATTGGTTTTTATACTGTACAAACCTTATATTCTGTCCCCTTAGCATTCTGTCAGCATAGCATTTATCTTAAGTCCTAGCCTGGCAAAACCATGATAGCTGCTATTGCTAGTTAAGTGTTATGAGGATTGGCTATTAGCATTAGCTATCTAATGATCAATAATTTGTATCCATTTCTGTGAACAAGATGAGTCATCTATATTTAGTCAAATGTCTTGGAAGAGAAAGACTTATAGATTTACTTTTTAAAATGTAGTATATTTTGTCAATGCTTAGGTGAACACTAGCATGTAGCCTCAAAGCTAATGGACTAAAAGTTGCAAAAAAATTTGATTCATGAGGCGACAAACATTTCATGTGCTATTAAATGTGGACAGGTCAGCTGATGTGCTCGGAAGAATTTAAAATAAAGTCACTGTCCAGCTAGCTAGTAAAAAGTTAGCATTATGCTATGATTGCAGCACATAAAAAATAGCATCTTACACCGTGTCCTAACCGGTTTTGACAGTGCAAGACAACAGTGCACATGCAGAGAGAGGGAAGTACATTGTATTTAGCATTTAGGGTAAAGATGATGACATCAGATTAATTATTCAGTTAAGCAAAGTTTCCGGCAAGAGTTTTCTGTCAGTTCTTGTTCTCTTTATTATAAGTCAAATGAGCCAGATTACTGAGAATCTCACCTTTAATGGCTCTTGGTCCCCTGTCCCATTTTTTAACCGTTATGCTGATTGGAGGACTGGTGACACTCTAGTCTGGGGCAGGTCTCTTTACCTGGATACTTAATTTGCATGCTTTGTTTAAGGTCGTCTGCCATTTGCTTTGTCTCCCGTTCCCTAAAATCTATATAAACTACAATGTATACTGCCTTAGTAGACTTGATGGACTGCAGCTACCAATAGCACGTGTTCTCAATAAAGAATCCTGCTGAAGATACATCCAAATCTCCTGGTCTTCACTTCTGAATCTCCAACAACTTCCAGTACAAGTAGGCTTTGACTATTTAATTTTACATTTACATTATTTAGCAGACACTTTTATCCAAAGCAACTTACACCTGAGGAATACAGGAAGCGATCTGTCATGAAGAGGCGAACAATCACAAAAAGTGCCTGAAATACTGTTTTGGACATTGCTTAGAGTAGCATAAGCTAGAATAGGGAGGGAATAGAGGAAAAACATGTTTTTTTTTAAATTGTTAATTGTAAATTGTTAACTGGTTAATTGCTCATGGAAGAGATGAGTTTTCAGCTGTCTTTTGAATGTTGTCAGCGATTCTGCATTCCGGGTGGAGGTGGGGAGTTCGTTCCACCAGCAAGGAACAGTGAAGAAAAAAGTTCTGGAAAGGGATTTCATGCCTCTCTGTGATGGTACCACGAGCTGTCGCTCCTTTGCCGAGCGAAGGCTTCTGGTGGGGATGTAGACTCGTAGGAGCGAGTGGAAGTATGTGGGTGCTGAGCTAGTGGTGGTCTGTAAGCAAGCGTCAACGCCTTGAACTTTATGCGGGCAGCGAGTGATAAAGAGAGGTGTGACAAAAGCCATGTGTCTTTATAGTTACATTGTGTACTAAGACCGACGGAAAATGAAAAGTTGCAAGAATGAGAGAAAAGTTCCAAGCCATATCGGTCTAGAAAATCACAACTTTTAATTTTCCGTCGGTCTTAGTACACAATGTAACTATACACATCACAACATGTAAATAGGAAAATGTTGGCGTTATTTTGTCACTTATTGAGCAGTAGGCTAGCTGGAGCCATTTACCTCCAGTCTTTGTGCTAAGCTAGGCTAGCGGTGGGTGCGTCAGACAGAGTTATGGCACGCACAGAGATGAGAATGGTATGTATGGACTTCTCTAACTGTGGGGGATACTGTGAATAAGCTAAAGTCCCAAAAAGTCAACGTGTTCCTTTAAGAAAATATTATTTCTGAATGTTCTCTGAATGTTCAAAAAGTTCTGATTTTAACATGTTTTCTTGGTTATTTAAATGTTAAGGAAACATTCAATTTTCCATCATTCTTAAAACATGTGAACATTACTTTTAAATGTTCTCTGAACACTCTGAAATTAGGAAAACTCAAAGAGATTATTAAAGACCAGATAACATTGAACGAACATTCTATTAATGTTACTGGAAAAATGTTTGTTCATAACGTTAAAAGAACCTTGCCAGAATGTTAGTTCCCAAGTTTTGAGAATGTTTCCTGTAAGCTGGGTAGCTGCTGGATTCCTCTCTAAGGACTGAAATAACCAAAATTGCTTGTATTTTTTATGTGAAATGTCGCCTTTGTAGGTCTGCTAATACCCTTAACCCTGCAGTCAGGCTTCTATTGGCGTATTTTACCTTGTGTCTTTGAGGTGGCGAGCGCTTATCACAGACGCTCACTGCTCCCTGCTAAGCATAATGGATTCTGCCTTCAGGATTAGACTTGGAAATATCTCAACAATACCTAGTAGGAGGCTGGTGCTTGGGCTCAGTTTCTTTTTTTTAGCGCAACTTATTTAGCGGCAGTGGGGAGTGGGATATTTTTAGTGGTGATTAGTGGTGATTATAGTGTGGATTTAGCATGTAGGGTTATTATATTAGCAAGAGTGTCAGTGTCGCATTGCACAGGTCATCAACACAGACAACTTTACTTTCATTATTTTTGCAGTTTTGTTTGGTGCCACTAATGGTGCCGAAATTACAGCTCTAAGTTAAATGCAATGCAAACTGCAAACTGCAAACACAAAACCATTAACAATGTATTGCACATATTCTTGGCTAGATAAAATCATATGATAATGAGAATGTTTATTTTAGGTCCTAAAATTTATTTTAGGTCCTAAAACGCTTCTACAAACATTTGTGAAAGAATGGGTCACTCTCAGCAGCTCAGTGAATTCAAGGTACCGTGATAGGTTGCCACCTGTGCAATAAGTCCATTCATGAAATTTCCTCACTACTAAATATTCCACGGTCAACTGTTAGTGGTATTATAAGAAATAGGTTTCTATGGCCGAGCAGATGCATCCAAGCCTTACATCACCAAGTGCAATGCAAAGCATCGAATGCAGTGGTGTAAAGCACAACGCCACTGGACTCTAGAGTAGCGGAGACGTGTTCTCTGGAGTGACGAATCACCCTTCTTTCTGGCAATCCGATGGACAAGTCTGGCTTTGGCGGTTGCCAGGACAACTGTACTTACCTGACTGCATTATTCCAAGTGTAAAGTTTGGTGGATTATGATTCTTCATAACCATAGTTGATGGGTTGTTTTTCAGGTATTGGGCTTGGGCCCTTAGTTCCAGTGAAAGGAACTCTTAATGCTTCAACATACTAAACCATTTTGGACAATTTCATGCTCCCAACTTTGTGGGAACAGTTTGGGGATGGGCCCTTCCTCTTCCAACAAGACTGTGCACCAGTGCACAAAGCAAGGTCATTAAAGACATGGATGAGTGGGTTTGCTGTGGAGGAACTTGACTGGCCTGAGTCCTGACCTCAACCCGATAGAACACCTTTGGGATGATTTAGAGCGGAGACTGCGAGCTCGGCCTTCTCGTCCAACATCAGTGCCTGACCTCACAAAATTATGTTTTTTACTAACAAAGTTCGGGAGGAACACATTCAAATGATCTATCCAATTATCACGTCATTTAAACCAGCTGTCAGCAATCAGCAATCAACATGTCTACCCAATCAGCACAAGGGAAGGACTACATAAATACCCAGTCAACTAACCAAAGTTCTTTGACAGTTTCCCAGCATCCCTCCACCACCCCATCTTCCTCACACTCACCTGGTTACTTCCTAACCAGAGATACGGGGGGAGTACTCTGGGTTCGGGCCAAATACCGAGCTCGGAGCCCTCTCCTCGGACAGCACGCCAAATATGCATACTACCACGCATACTATTATGTATACTATATTTACTATCTGATTATTTGTAAGTGTGAACTTGTGAATGCGCTTCTAGGAGAATGGCCAAAAATTCCCATAAACACACTCCTAAACCTTGTGGAAAGCCTTCCCAGAAGAGTTGAAGCTGTTATAGCTGCAAAGGGTGGGCCAACTCCATATTAAACCCTACGGATTGAGAATGGGATATTTAAAGTTCATGTGCATGTGCAGACGGCCCAAAACTTTAAGCAATATAGTGAGTGTATATATATATATATATATATATATATATATGTGTGTATATATAGATTATTCCTCTTGGGCAAGCGATCCGTTCACAGTTTACCCAGCGCATTAAATCCCACAAATGCAAGCAAACCAATGAGAACGCAGACAGTGATGACGATACTTAACAACAGAGCGTAGGTACCAAAGCTGTGGATCAGCATACCCGGAACCACAGATTTGAAGAAAATTACAGTTGTTTGGCAAATAAATAAATGACAGAGAGTTACATGCATATTACTAACATTTATAATACAATGTAAGATTTATGGTACACCTCAAACAAGGGGCTTTATAGTCATTTATAGTATTAATACTAATCAGTGAGGCCACGAATGGCTTGGGAATGCAGAGCATTTGCAGCTTATATGGACCGCAAGCCACTGATTTATTTAAATAAATATATATATATATATATATATATATATATATATATATATATATATATATATATATATATATATATATAATGTAAATATTTTTTATTTATTTTCTATTTTATTTTACAGTGTTGACTTAATTATTTAAAATCCATCATTCAGCTATATACTTTGTACTCTATACTGTTATCGTAAGAAAAATATAGCAAAAATTGACATTCTTTTTGCAGTCTTTTCAAGTAAAGTTCCTCTTATTTGTTGTCTTACAGCTGGATTTTATGCTAAGGACTGTGGAGGCATGATTTAATCAGTCATCTAGTGTGTAATTATTTAGTTTAAATCATTAATGGATATTGCTTACATGCTTCCTTTCGAATGAATCAAATATGTGTTCCATAACTGATTCCACATATTCCATTATTAAAATCCAGCTCATTTATAGTGTTCCCATATCTGCTGAAAATATGCTCAAAATGACATGCTTCATTAGGAGAATTTCTGTTCCGATTAACAGAGATCTGAACGATAAAATGACGTCAACAGGCTGATGAATTTTTCAGGGCCGTTGTGAGTTCAGATCTCCCCTGGAGGCCGATTGTGTAATGATTGGAAGACCCTGTCTGTCAACAGAGGCACCACTCCGACTGGGCAGCAGGGGGAGCTGTTATGTTACATATGACATTGAAGACTGTGATTTGAAATGATAATAAATGTATGCACAAGTTATTGTAAAGGTTATGTAGAAGGTTCGATTAGTATGCTTAGAGGCACGAAAGCAATTCAGAAATTGCTGCATTCACCCTTTGTGAGCCAACCAAGGAGACTCCACCGAATGAGATGTGCATCTGAACGCTAAGATTAATGGCACCTTTGAACCGTTACATTACAGCACCCGAAATAATCATGGCCGGGCAGCTAATCTCCACTTTGATGAGTTTCTTCCTTAGCGGGAGAGAGAGAGAGAGAAACACAGATTACTGCACACTTCACTGCTCATACAGTAACTGAGTCACTGCAGTGTCTACCAGCTGCTCAGATCGCCTCAGCGTGTTTGTTTTCCACTCTTTCATAGTTTTGTTTCCGCTTTACCTGCGGTTTCAGTTTTGTTTGACATTGCAGTGCCTGTGCTGAACATTATTTCCTTATCTATTTATAATCTTATCACTTTCCCAGCTAATAAAAATACGTTTTTGCTAAGGTTCCCAAATGTTATTTCTGAATGTTTAGAATGTCTTTTTAAAAAGACTTTTCCTTCGTTATTCAAACTTTGAGGAACAACATTATTTTTAATACTTATCCAACCTAAGACTATAGATAGGTTGAATTCAGGGTGATTGGGACACTTTTTCCCAAGTAAAGTAAAGTAAAAGAGCCAATCGCTGATCGGTAAAGTCATTGCGTCACCGCAGCTGCCAAATTCTGCTTCCCATAGAAACCTGAGACTCACGCTTAGGACTGCACGTGCGTTGGCTCGTCTAGCCTGAAAAATACGCTTTTTAACGCTATTTGATAATGGGAAACAATATTTATGGGTCAGTTCATGTTAGATTTTGTTGCTTATTTGAAATATGTTATTTAATTGTGAATTTGGCAAGCAGTTTTTGAGATTTCAGATAGATAGATAGATAGATAGGACTTGGTCTTGGATGCCTGGAGGCGTTGCAAATATGGCCGCCGAGTGAACAGACTTTCCTTGAAAGGGACTTTGATCCAACGTTTACACTACAATGATGAGTTGGCATTTTTCATGTACAAACATTTTCGTTCACACGGATCGGTGAAAACGACTAAAACGCTGCATTATTCATACCAGACCAGTAGATGACGATGTCACATAGTAAAGAAACACTATGGGCCTATAGACTGAACATGTATTACACGTGCATGACGTCACCGTTTTCGCAAATTTGCGTTTTTGTAGTTTGCACTTCAAACCAGTTTTCATAAGTTTGCTTTTTTCAGGCCCCCAAAACACTGTTGTCATGTAAATGAACAGCCAAAACGCATTAAAAGTTTTACGTTTTAGTTGAAAATGGCTAAAATATATATATATATTTTAAATGATGTATACAGAACCTTGCACGAATGTTCTAACGCTACTAAAATAATGTTTGTTTATAACTTTGAGAGAACCTTGCCAGAATCTTCACTGTTAGCTGGGTTATAGCTTCAGATCAGTTGACTTTCATTGTGTGCATTTGAGCTTGATCTCCATTTGTGGTTTTTAAGTTATGGTGTGTGCTGTTGGATTCTAGAAAAGAACATGATAAGGTGCCAAAAAGCGTCTGCGTTAGATCAAATCTCTTTCCAATTAGTTTTCACAGTGTCCTCATCAGTGTAATGAATCACCAAACACATCTGCGTGCAGGACACATGCGTTCATCTCAATTACAAACCCCTCAGAAATCATTTGCATTACTTTCGATGGATACAATCAGAAAACAAGCTCTTTGATTGAAACAACTGAGGGATTCCATGGCTTTTTGGGCCTGTTTTATTCTACTGTATATTGGGTTTCCTAAAATCAGCTGTGGCTCACTTATTTAATTATTAAATTAAATTAAATGTCTATAATTTTTAAAAAATATTTTTTATCAAAGAATTTAAGAGTTCTTGTCATATTTTATTACTATTTTCTAAACTATAGCGAATAAACTCTGACAATGTGAGAAAATGTTGAAGGTGTCTGAATAAATTTTGGTTTGACTATGTGTATATGTGTATATGTGTATATATATATATATAAGCATTTACTGGCCACACACAGAGAAATTGAACTTTTATAACATAAAAGTTTGTACAGCACTGAATAAATGAAAACCGAATCTAAGGTTAAAAGTTGGATAGATGAAATACAGCCCGTTGAAAATACAGCTAATACTGTTTTTTCGGTATTACGTTATACGTTAGGAGTTGATGACCGTTGGATACAATTGCAACATAAAATTACAAAACAACAGACTTGCCTATGCTTTGTAAGCCTGAAGAAGGCAGACTGACTGAAAATTTTGCTTATTGAAATATTTTTGTGGTTATGCAAAATTGAGTAGTGCGTGGGATTATTATTTGTCTAGATTATATTGGAAAATTAAAAAAAAAAAGAAATGCAAAAATAATGTTAAAGGAGAACTGAATTTTTAAATTAAAGGTCCCGTTCTTCGTGTTTTTTTGAAGCTTTGATTGTGTTTACAGTGTGCAATATAACATGTGTTCATGTTTGCGCGTTTAAAAAAACACAGTATTTTTCACACAATTTACTTATCTGTATACCGCTGTTTTCACTCTCCTAAAAACGGCTGAGTTCCTTGTTCTATGAAAACCCTCCTTCAGAAATGCGTAACGAGTTCTGATTGTGCCAGCGGTTCCCGTGTTGTGATTTGACCGCAGCTTAGCGCACGTTGCACGGTTCCTGTGTTGTGATTCGACAGCAGCTTAGCGCACGTTGCACGGAAAGGTCACGCCTCTGAACGGGGAGATGTATGCGCTCAATGATCTCTACAGCGTCCCTGGGAAAGCCAAACAAAGGTGATTTGACTCCGGGATGAAAATAACAGCTTCTCGACGACATGGTGACAAACACACTCAAACGCAACACTTCCTCGTCTTCTCCACGCAACACTTCCTCTTCACCACGTGGGAGAGCAACAAGACCACGCCCTTTTTCGCGTATTCTTGTGAGAGGAGGTTAGTCTGTTCTACTGTTCTACTGACGTAATTAATGAAGGAAGTACCAGGATGTAGTCCAAGCCGGCCGTTCGCTGTAGGCTTTGAAAGGGAACTTCTGTTAAATAAAATATCTCGCTTGGCATTGAACTTTGAGCTTTATAATTTTACAGGTATTATTTATGCTCTAACAGCAACATTACACACTAACTAAAGTTTGAACAATGGGATCACGAAGAACGGGACCTTTAATCTTGATCGTTATACCTTTGTGAGTACTGTCTATAGAAATAAAACCGAACCGGATTGGTGCTTGCGGAGCTGTTACAGTTAATGCCCAGAGCTCCCACTCAGCTAACACGGCAGCTATGGGGGCATATACATGTCTTTGTGCCTCTTAACAGACACAAAATGCAATTAAAATGTCTGTCCAACATGAACAGGGCCCTTACATGACAACAAGATGCGTTTAGCAACTTAGCCATTGTTTAAACTCACCGAGATAGTGTTTTAGACGGCAAGCTGTAGTCTCGCTGAAGTCCCGTGAGAACTCAGTTGTAGCCGGTAAAAATGTAAATAGTCAAGGGGGGAGGAGCGTTACGAACCATTTCTTCTTCACTTGTGAGCCGATCATCACGCTTCACACACACACAACGCTCCTCCCCCCTGGACTATTTACATTTTACCGGCTACAACTGAGTTCCCACGGGACTTCAGCGAGACTACAGCTTGCCGTCTAAAGCACTATTTCGGTGAGTTTAAACAATGGCTAAGTTGCTAAACACATCTTGTTGTCATGTAAGGGCCCTGTTCATGTTGGACAGACATTTTAATTGCATTTTGTGTCTGTTAAGAGGCACAAAGACACTCTTTATGTATTAGCCCCCATAGCTGCCGTGTTAGTGGGAGCTCTGGGCATTAACTGTAACAGCTAATTGTTGCAAGTACCAATCTGGTTCGTTTTTTTTTCTATAGACAGTACTCACAAAGGTATAACGATCAAGATTAACTTAAAAATTCACCGGAGTTTTCCTTTAAGTGAGGGTGAAGTTACATTCATATTTATAGACCATATTCACACTGTTCACACATGGTTGTCAATCCTCTGTACACAGAATTTTAACAATTAAGAGAGTGAAAACTACATTTGTTCATTCTTGAAAAAATGAAGGTTGCACAAAATGAATGTAAATTAAATTCTATACATTTAATACTTATCACTATGTCAGTCATCGTAATTTCTGTAGAGACTTCTGTATTCTGTAAGACAGAAAAAATGTAAATTAAGGGGATTCAAATTTACATTTAATTAGTTGTCACTCTGAAAACCTTCTGTGGCCATGTCTAATCTAAAATGTGCAGATGTTTGTGTACACATTTCAGCATTTGCATTGTGGCTAACGTCTGTTTTTCTCTGTACCAATTAACCTTGTGTGTGTGTGTGTGTGTGTGTGTGTGTGTGTGTGTATGTGTGTCAATGTTTGAAGTTGAGTATAGCATTTCCCACTGCGTTAGGAGTTGATGACCACAAGGTGGTGCTGTGTGCATACAAAAACTAGCGTTCTTGATTGAGACACGTTTTATGACGTTTTCTTCTCATTTTCTTTATGTGTGCGCTCTCATTTAATGCTTCTCTGGTTTCTGTGCCTGTTTCCATTGAGTGTCTGTCAGATATCTTTGATAGATTACTGAAAAGCTGTAAGAGTCTGTCGACTACACAGTGCCTCTACAGAATTGATGTGATTTGTTTGGTAACACAGGGTTTGTTGAGGCCCATTTCATTTGTAAAGACTTTATAATATCGATTTGTCTTTATTAGTGATTATGTTGTAACCGTAAATGTCTTTTCCATCTGAAAAAGGGCCTAAAGGCAGCTTGAAACTCGCCCTTCAACTGGACTTTGCAGTGAATACGTTTTTTTTAGTGTGGTTCTGTCAGAAGTTTTGCCAGCAGGCATCGTTGAAAACTGGAGTCAGCCTTAATCCTTCTCACATCCCGTGCGCCCTTGAAAAGATACAACTTTTCTCATCTTAAACAGTGATAATGACAACGTCATCTTTATACATTTGGCAAGTGGGCATTTTTGATCGGATGAACCATACAGAAATCTGATTTGCATCCTGATCAAAGAGTATTTCATTATAGTTGAGTTCGGGATGTGACAGGATGTGAGGAAAACTTTTACTTCAATTTGATGCTTTTCATATGGCAGTGACACAGGCTAAAATAAATTAATTGTTGAATAAAGTCGATATTTTTGTTTGTTTTTGCACACAAAAAGTATTCTCGTACCTTCATAACATTAAGGTTGAACCACTGTCACATGGACTATTTTAACGATGATTTTAATACCTTTATGGGCCTTGGAAGTGTTCGGTAACACTTTACAATAAGGTTGTATTAGTTAACATGAACTAACCATGAGCAACACCTCTGTTTAGCATTAGTTAGTCTTTGTTAACGTTAGTTAATAAAAGCTGTTCATGGTTTGTTCATGTAAGTTCACAGTGCATTAACTAATGTTAGCAAGATTTTAATAATGCATTAGTGAATGTTGAAATTAACTACATTAACAAAGATAAATAAATGCTTTATACGTGCAGTTCATTATTAGTTCATGTTAACTAATGAAACTTATTGTAAAGTGTTACCAAAATATCTTCATTTGTGTTCCAAATATGATGTATTACGGGTTTGGAACAACATTTTCCTTTTTGGGTGAACTATCCCTTTAATGCAGTCTTTTTTTCTCAACACTTGAATGTGGGTAAGTTTCATTAAAAAGCTACATTTGGAGCAAAAAGCAGAAAAAAGTTTTTGTCAAAGACTACATCCAGATCGGATTCAAAACACAGATGGAGCAAATAAAGTTCATCAACACCCCCAAAGCTTTACAGTCCTATAGCTCTTCCTGGGTCGACATTTAATTCAGTAACATTAGGCAGTTTTAATTTACACTGATCAGGCATAACATTATGACATAACATCCTAATATTGTGTTGGCCCCCCTTTTGCTGCCAAAACAGCCCTGGCCCATCGAGACATGGACTCCACTAGACCCCTGAAGGTGTGCTGTGGTATCTGGCACCAAGATGTTAGCAGCAGATCCTCTAAGTCCTGTAAGTTGCTAGGTGGGGCCTCCATGGATCGGACTTGTTTGTTCAGCACATCCCACAGATGCTCGATTGGATTGGGATCTGGGGAATTTAGAGGCCAAGTCAACACCTCAAACTCGTTGTTGTGCTCCTCGAACCATTCCTAAAACATTTTTGCTTTGTGGCAGGGCGCATTATCCTACTGAAAGAGGCCACAGCCACCAGGGAATACTGTTTCCATGAAAGGGTGTACATGGTCTGCAACAATGCGTGTCAAATTAACATCCACATGTTAGAACCCAAGGTTTCCCAGCAGAACATTGCCCAAAGCATCACACTGCCTCCACCGGCTTGCCTTCTTCCCATAGTGCATCCTGGTGCCATGTGTTCCCCAGGTAAGTGATGCACATGCATCCGGCCATTAGGGGTGGCACGGTACATGAAACAAAACCAAACCAATCGGTTCGCTTGTCTCAGTTTGGAGCGTGTGCGTTGCACGGTTTCGACGTATGCGCAATGTATCCTCATGCCCGTATGTTACCTCAGACAGTGGGTGTCCTTTTTGCGCAAAATAAAAGGTGTGTGTGTGTGTGTGTGTGTGTGTGCATACAGTAAAATAAAGTAAAAGTGGAGTACTGCAGGTCATGTCACGTGTAGAAATGCAAGTGGGAGAGATAAGGAAGGCTGCCCGGAGTTGGAGGATGCGCCACTGACTTATAGCAGGCAGGGCAGATGCAGTGCGTATGGAGAGCGGGAGCTGCGCACGCCCGTTGTGCATTCACACTGGCAGTGTTTGTCTCAAACAGCTGAACCGCGGCTTGTGTATTGCAAATACAGACAAATATGGTCCATTCTGTCACATTTTCCGGTGTTCTCCTCCGACCCCTGTCTGTCTCATGGTTTGATTTATGATGGGCAGCATATATCTGCTGCAGATGCGACCGTGTTCCCCTCTGTCTCATACACACATGCATATAACATGTTGTATATAAGTAGTTCACATGATAAATGTAACATTTAAAAGTTAAGTTATGCTTCTAGTTTTAATAATTTAAACATGCCTTTGAAGTTTGGGCAAAAACTTCTGGCAGTGTTGTGTTTTTGTGTATTTTTTTTTTTCTTTTCACAGCGCTGGATGTCATATGGTGATTGTGAAACACACGGAACACTTCATGGTGAAATTTGTTAATCAGGTCATCTGAATTAAAGCCACAGTGCATTGTTCTGATCAAAATTGACATGATTAACATGAAAAAGGTTACGCCAATGTGTCGGACTCGGTAGACAGCCAGTTAGCAAACAACTTCTACATGATATAACAATTTTTTAATACTGTATCCTAAATTGTGGATGATTAAGCTATATATCATATGTTGAAGTAAATTTCTGGAGTGTTAACGATAAAAAAACAACAACAACAAGAACCGTACAGAACCGAAAACCGTGACCCTAAAACTGTGATACGAACCAAACTGAACTGTGGGTTTTGTGAACCATACCACTCCTACTGGCCATCCACGTGATGTAAAAGAAAACGTGATTCATCAGACCAGGCCACCTTCTTCCATTGCTCCTTCCATGCTTGCGTGCCCACTGATGGTGCTTTCGGCGCTGGACAGGGGTCAGCATGGGCAACAAACTGCGATGCACTGTGTATTCTGACACCTTTCTATCAGAACCAGCATGACCTTTTTCAGCAATTTGAGCTACATTAGCTTATATGTTTGATCGGACCACATGGGCCAGCCTTCGCTCCCCACATGCATCAATGAGTCTTGGCCGCCCTTGACCCTATCGCCAGTTCACCACTGTTCCAAATCCTTACACTTGCCCATTTTTCCTGCTTCTGATACATCAACTTTGAGGACAAAATGTTCACTTTCTGCCTAATATATCCCACCCACTAACAGGAGCCATGATGAAGAGATAATCAGTGTTTTCCACTCATCTGTCATAATGTTATGCCTGATCGGGGTATATGCTGTTTAATGTAGGTGATCACGTTATTTTACATATGATCAGGAATTTGGCGCGAGGACTAAAGATTTCCCCATGCAAATTGGGTTCAAGTTCAGCAAATTCAAATGTGTCGACCAACAGAAAGCTGCTTGATTTGAAAAATAATATGTACTACACTGTAAAAAATATATATTTTCATGATTAGTCAGATCAACTTAATAATAAAAAAAGATAATTAATGTGGTTAAAGATAACAATAATTTGAGTTTCTATTTATTAAACCAATCTCCTTCATTGTATTTAAACACATTTTTAATTTCAATGAACTCTTCTGAAAGAGTACCGAATCTCTGAATCAAAACAAAGACGGAAAAGAAGCAGAAACAAGTAATATCATATGTAAAAACATAATGCGATTACCAACATTAAACATAGCATATACA
Organism: Romanogobio albipinnatus; assembly: GCA_023566225.1. NCBI lineage: Eukaryota > Metazoa > Chordata > Actinopteri > Cypriniformes > Gobionidae > Romanogobio > Romanogobio albipinnatus. The sequence continues at coordinate 18,441,814 of CM042263.1, forward strand.
GCATATGTAGACCCAGGACAAGCTATAGGACTGTGATGCTTTAGGGGTGTTGATGGACTCCATCTACTTCATCTGTGTTTTGATCATCGATCACTCCACCCAAGACGTGATTTTCTCTGCTTTTTGCTCAATTTTTTATTTTTTTTTATTTTTTATGAAACTTACCCACATTCAAGTGTTGATAAAAAAAGAGTACATGAAGCTAGAATAAAAGTTTTTTGTTTGTTTGTTTGTTTAAGAGCAGAGGATCTGATCTTTCTTTTGATATATTGTATGTTCAGATATTCAAGCAACAAAATATTCTGGCGGGGATGAAAATTCTTTTTTTTATACAGTGATAGATGTAACCTATTGTCTAATAATGAATTTGGGGCGAATATTTGCTGGATTTCCCTAGTGTAATTAAATAATTAGTAGGCCTATAGGCTACATTAGTTTACTGATAAACAGGCATTAAAATAAAATTTTTAAATGCAATCATAATATAACATATTGCACATAAGTTACTGATGGCAGTCCACCTGAAGCTAGATATTTTACTTTATAGCGTGTTAAATATGGATATTTTTCTTACACAAACCCATTAATTCACTTCAGAAGGCCTTTATTAACCCCCGGAGCCGTGTGGAGTACTTTCATAATGGATGAATGCACTTTTTTGGGCTTCAAATTTTGGGCTGCCATTCACTGCCATTATAAAGCTGGGAAGAGCTAGGACATTTTTTAATATAACATATGAACTAACCCTTTAATAATTGCTTACTTACATGTGAAATCCATCATTTAAGACTTGACATTTCCATAATCATTTATCAGTCTGATCCCTGGCTTTAAGGATTTCAGAAAATCCTGACTGTTGAGGAACCTCAATAACCTTCCATGTCCTGGTCCAATATTGGCCTGTTTAAAATAGCTCCATATTCATCGTCTGTTTATAACTGGCCAAATCTCTACTCCAGCTGATATTTGCCAAAAGCCTGCCAGGACTCCATACAGGTGCTTCATTGGAAACATCATTGAAGTCGGTCTGGATTCTTTGTCGTTCTTTGTACAGTCTTTTTGTGGGCTTCTTCGCCATGATTCAAATAATCTGCCACAGTCTAATTATTACACGATTATTATTACTGCGAGCACTTGTATAGAATATCTCAGTAAATGCACCAGACTTAATGTAGATAATCATAAGTCAGGGCTGCAATATAGCCGGCTTCACTTCTTCAGCACTTTACTTCCGTGGTATACCACTATGTAAATGCAATGATTAATTCATGAATCTCTAGTAATGCCAGTTACGTCTTTGCTATGATGGAGTTCATCTTAGAGGTCGGGGAAAAGCTCTTAAACCAACACAGATCCATACGAAGGACAGTTGACTGGAATACATATGGCATTTTAAGAACCCTCAACCGGACAGATAGTACATTTGTTCCCACTCACCAGCCACATGAGTTCAAGCTGTTGCACCTTTTTATTTTTTTCCTCTCTTGCTGGTCTTGCTTCTAAATATTGTATTTTTTTTTTTTTACCGGAAATATATAGGCTTAAACAACACATTATGCAGTGATAAGATTGTCACGATCCCATCTTAAAAAATACAATTATTTTATTTGACTGTTATTTTGTATCATTTTACTATGGACTTTTAGAAATGTGTTTCTCTTAAAAAATGTGTATGATAAGCATTCTGTTGTTGAAATTAAGTGATGGAAATTAAATTGTTTAAAATTGCCAACTCATTTATCTCGCTAATGGTAATTTAATAACTAGAATTTGATGCATCTAAATATACGCAATCAAATACAATTTTAACACTTTTTGCACAATAATTTTTTTTTTCAAATGTATTCTTCCCACATTTCATGAATGCTTTTTACTTCTGTTGCTTCCTTAATAAAAAAAATAGTAGGACACACTTTAGTTTACACTCCAATTCTCACTATTAACTAACTAATAACTACTACCTTTAGCACAATCATCTCTTAATTACTACTTATTAATAGTTAGTAAGGTGGTTAAAGGGTTAGTTCACCCAAAAATGAAAATAATGTAATTTATTACTCACCCTCATGCCGTTCCACACCCGTAAGACCTCCGTTCATCTTCGGAACACAAATTAAGATATTTTTGTTGAAATCTGATGACTCAGTGAGACCTGCATAGCCAGCAAAGACATTTCCTCGCACGATCCATTAATGTACTAAAAACATATTTAAATCTGTTCATGACATGTGAGTACAGTGGTTCAATATTAATATTATAAAGTAACGAAATAGCGACTTGTATAGTAATAACCGATTTCAAAACACTGCTTCATGAAGCCTCGGAGCGTTATGAATCAGCGTATCGAATCAGCTGTTCGGAGCGACAAAGTCACGTGATTTCAGCAGTTTGGTGGTTTGACACGCGATCCAAATCATGATTCAACACGCTGATTCATAACGCTCCGGATTTCAACAAATCTTAATTTGTGTTCCGAAGATGAATGGAGGTCTTACGGGTGTGGAACGGCATGAGGGTGAGTAATAAATTACATTATTTTCATTTTTGGGTGAACTAACCCTTTAAGTTGGGTAGGATTAGAGGAAGTTGATTGTGATGGAAATTATGCAACATGTCCTCCAACCAATACACCTATATAGGTCGTTTGCTTAAAAACACGCATTGCAGAACATCGAATCAACATACGTTTGAATGATTTGATTTTTTTGAATGACGTGTTTCATGTATTGTTATAAAAATCCCTTTTTCTTTTTGTTTTTTTTCCCTGCTAGTAAATTGTTTAAGATGATATTTTGTATTACATTTGGGTTTGTAAATTTTTTTTTATTGTGTCTATTATTTTGATTGGATGATTGGGTAATCGGCTCATTAATGAGGTCAGGTGTGATGGTTCACATAGGTATAAATTACACCTGTTTGTGCTTGTTGTTTGCCTGACGAAGACCCTCTTGGGTTGAAACGTTGCATGTTTTAATAAATCTTTGGGAGCAGTATTAACAGTGTGCAGATTTTTGTTTACTTTGATTTATTCTTTATTGAATCTGGCACCTGTTAAAGTTTCATTGGATGTGCGCACAATTCTTCCTCTGAATATACAAATAAGAAATAAACTAAACCACCAGTAGGTGGCAGCAGGTGACCGTCTTAATGAGTGAGTCATTGAGTCATTAATTTAAATGATTCGTTCAAACGGATGATTCATTCAAGAATGAGGCCGTCGTTCCCATTCAGTCGGTCAACTCGGTACAACACATGACTATGGGATATCGCGCTCTAGCGCCATCTGCTGAAGACACCTTTATTCACGCCTGAAAGGCCAATGACGCATGACGACGTGGGCGGGGTCACGACCCACAGCATATAAATGCAGTCGTATGCGTCATTTCCCTTGTTCTTCAGCTCTTCACCGTGCTGCTTGAACACCATCACGCCACATTTTCGCAAGAAAAGCCCACGGTGGTGATTATTGTCGAAATTAAGGCAAAAAGAGGAAGCTTATTTAGCAACAAGTTTAGCTTTGCTAACGAAAGGCTAATAAGTTTTTCTCAAACAAAATGTTCAAACTTATGCCACATTCACAAGATAATCCACAGGGATGACTCTTGTTAATGGAAAAGACATAAAATAGAAGTTTTTGGCTTGAGTTTAGTACAACTAACAAATGGCTAATAAATTTTGTCATGATAAATATCTGAACGGGTTATCTCCCCTGTCCTATGGCATGTGGGTGTTCATGGTATAATCATAAGTAGGGTGTTCAGCATGCTCGGGCGGCTCTCGGGGGAGCCGCTTGCGAGCATTATGAGAGCTGACACTCAGGCTGCTCCGCTCTCGGCTGGCCGTGTTCGATGAGGCCGCCCAGCCTCGTGAGCCCCGTGGATCGGTCCCGCATCCGCCGAGGCGGATGGACTGTCAGCGCACGACCCGCTCCTGTCTTCAGGTGCTGATCCAGATACGGTGATCGCCGGTTTTGGAGGCCACGGAGAGTTGGGATGATCGGGTATAGACCGAGGAGTGTCGGTGTAGCGTTCACGGGGTGATTCGGTCTCGCTAGAAGCGGGCGAGGAATGCTCTGATGATATATATTTTCAAACCGGGCAGATCGCGTCTCCCCGAGGTGGGTGAAAGTGAAATGATAGCCCTTGAATTGATCTGTGTTGGAGAGCGGCAACAAAGTTTGTCGATAGTCCTGCCGTGATACAGAGAAGCTTGCGGGTTTGATTCCTGTAAAATCAGCGATGCAAACTCGCCTGCCGATCTATCCAGATTGGGCAGTAACCCAGCAAAATAGCGGGTTCAGTTTAAGTATGTTGTCAATAAAATGTGTGTTGAGCATACAAGACCTCATGTGTTGATTTGTTAAAACAATCAGATTGCACTGGAACCTCTAACCTCACAGTCTGGCCGTATGCCGACAGATGAGAATAATGCAGTGTTATGCAATTTACAGTGATGTTTGCAGAAGGACGCGGGATTCCACAAGTGATGCTTGGGAATCCTCCTCGCTGTCTGCCTTGAACGGTGGCGCGTACGCGCACTAACAACACCATGGCTTCTTCGCACGATTCCAGTAGGGCTTACGGCTGCGGTTTCTCTCGCGACCCCTCTGGTTTGGCGGAGTAATTGCAACTTCATTGTTTGAGAGGGGAAATCCGTGCTCTCCTCAGCAAAATGGCAATTCAAGTTTTGCCACAAGGGAAAATGGAGAAAGAGATTTTTCAGAGTAAATTCCTCCTCCTCCTCCTCCTCCTCCTCCAAAAAAAAAAAAAAAACCAGACTTGCAGCAGTTGAACAAACACTTTAGAGTGGTTAATGTGTCAAGTTCAAAAATGCTTGCAGTATGTCACCTGTTCTGCCCTCTGCATCCTCGGGATCGGCTTACATCGGTGTGTTTTTGCCCGATGCATCTTGCCACAATCAAACCGGAGCACAGAAAACATTTCTGAGGTCTCCGTTGATGGGATTGCCTATAGATCCCAATGGCACTGCGCATATCTGAAAGATATGCAGAAGCGGTGTTGGTTCTGCTGTGCCATCAGAGCATAATATTGTTCTCCTATTTGGATGACGTGCTCCTGGCTGCAGACAGCAGGGAACAAGCAGTGTTGTAAAACACATGCACTTGTTTTTCCATTTTACGAGCTCTGGGATTTTTCAGATAATCTCAAAGGGGTATGTCTCGGTCTGTTATATCTCGGTCTGGGGATAGATTCAGAACCGAACAGAGGGCAGAGGATTTTTGCAGTGCTGAGACTGCTGGGGCTCATGACCCCGATAGCAGTAGTACGGCTGGATTCTCCTCTTTGTGTTTGCAGTTCCGGCGCTGGGCGTTCGGTAACTTGCTATATGCCATGTGACATTTAAGCATGGTTCAGTAGCGCTGTTGGGCGTTCAGACCATGGTCCCCTGGGAGCCCTAGATCTGTAAACAGAAGGAATTCCCCTGGGCAGGGTTACGGCATGTTCATTAGTGATGACAAACGTCACAACATGGACGAGAAACTCTGTAAGAGGAGAGTGGTTGACAGCGCTGTAAGAGCTTCACATACATTTATGTGGAATAGTTCTCCTGGTGCTGAAACACTTGACCCAGCAGGGCAAGCATTATTCAGAATGGAAAATATGACAATGGTCATATATATGTAGGCAAGGAGGTACTCCCTCTCTGCTGCAATTGGCATGGATGCTCTTGATACAAGGCAGACCTGCGGTGGCTTATGCACTCTTGAATAGTGGTGCAGATCGGGTGCAGAAATGTGGATCTTTTTGCATCTGCAGAAAACATGCGGCGCCCGCTGTTCTCTTGATTATGGACTGGAGTGCCCCGTAGGGGGTGGATGTCCCAACACGTATAGCCCAGGATTCTGCTGTATGCAGAAGGGTCCATCACTGATTTTGGTGGCATCTTGCTGGCCAGAGAAAAAGAAATGGTACACAAGCATCATGGCATTGCTGTTAAGGACACACACCATGGTGTCTTCCCCTATGCAGGAGGCAGATTCTGCACCCTCGGCCGGAACTGTGGTCTCTAAGGGTCTACATGTTAAGAGAGGGAGAATCTGACTATAGCTACAAAACAGGGTGCTTGCTTTCTGAAGCACACCGTGTTGTGTTGAAGTAGCGCATGTTTGAAGTTTGGTGCAGGTGAAAATCTGTATCACTGTGTCAGTGCCTGATTGATACTGTTTTCTTCTCCGAAGAAAAGTCACTCCCATTCCATGCTGGAAGTTTATTGGGCGACTGTTTTCGGCTTTCATGAGGGCATTAATGGTGCTGCGCTAAAGCGCGCATTTTTCGGTTCCTTAAGAGGGTCCTGGCATACTACGATTTTTGCTCCGTTTCGGGCACAGTCGAGAGTGTGAGTTTTTCAAAGTATAGCCTACTCCATTGGCCACATCAGTGGAAAGGTGCTTTTGGCGCATGTGCACTATCTAGTGCATTTTTGGTTTTCGAGTGCTTTGGTTTTCAAGTGCTCTCTCTCTCCTCTCCACCTATAGTTGGTGTGTGGTGAGCGCGCTGGTGCCATTGTACTGTGACTGCCCTTGCATCATCCAAGTGGATGCTGAACACTGCTGGTGGTTGAGGAGAGACCCCTGACATGAGTGTAAAGCAGCTTTGAGTGTACAGTAGTACATAGGAAACATGCTATATGATTCATGTCACTCGCACATGTGCTGTTTTATGTGCACCGTCCGCGGTCCCAAAAATTGGGCTGCACACGGACAGTGTGCGCGGCCATCTGCGGACTCTCCTAATGGTGATTATTACGTCACACGGACAGTTCACGGACTGTCAGGGAACTCTCGCGTTCCACTCCATCTGTTGAGAGTGTGAGCTGGTCACGGTATACTCCTTTGGCCAGGAAGGCCGGGTATGGTTAATTTCCCGCATCCAGATGCGTCACACACGCAGTCGAATGAGCGCGGATGACCAAGTTCAATACGTGTGCAGTATAATTGTTGTGACTCTTCTGTCGCTTCTGTTTTTCTTGCACATGCGCTGTTGTATGCGCACCTTCCATGCATTCTCAAAAACAATTGGGCTGCATGCTGACGGGATACTTTGGACTTAAGTGTAGATGGGTTCGGAACGCGTGCTTCTGAGTGAACTTTGTCCGCAAGTGGTCAAGTCACTCATACGCTGTGGCATGCGCACCAAAGGCCCTCCTGTTGACGAGATTTTACGTCACACGAATGGTGCGCAGAACGCAGACATCCAAAGTATACCTGGAGCTTTAAGGTCAGCGTTTTTAGGCTCGTTACAAACTGTAATGGTCATGACCTGATGGTTGATCTGGAGGCTAGGTGTGAACCTCCGTTTAAGCCTTTAGAATCCTTGAATATAAGGATGATTCCTTGTCATGGATACTGGCACCAGCAAAGCATGTTGGTTATCTTCATGCGCTATTGGTGCATCCCCTTTGCAGTTTGCACCCAAGCTGCACTTGGTGGTGTTGCATCCAAATGCGGCGTATATGCCTAAAGTCAGGTTGGGAGTATGCTCTCGTTCGAGCTGTCTGCCCTATGAAATCTCTGACTCAGAGAAAAACAGGATACTTGCTTTGTGCTTTGCGCCATTTGCGATTCGTACGCAGGTGCGTTCGGCAGTTGCAGGCTATGCACTCGCCTGACCAGCCTTTTGTCATGTTTTCCAACTCAGCCAGTGGGAAGCCGCTATCTGAGCGATGTCTTTCACATTGGATTGTACAAGGCTATTTCTATAGCATGGAAGGAGTTGGTTCTGCCTGGTGAGGTGTGTGAGCACTCTACAAGGGCATGGAGATGTCAGGGGCTTGGTTTAATATTCTCGTGGGATGCCAGCTGGGCATCACTGTGCACATTTGTCCGGTGTACCCGCTAGTTGCCACTACGGCAACAGTAACTCAGGCTGTGCAAACCACAGGGGTTTTTATAGGGGCCATGCATCTTTCCCTCGGAAAAGGGTTATGTGGCGGTGCTGGTCTATTACGTTTAGTTCAGCGACTTGGCGGGGCGTGAATATATGTCCCATAGTCATGTGTTGTACCGAGTTGACCGACTGAATGGGAACGTTGAGTTATGCATATAACTACTGTTCCCAGAAGGAGGGAAACGAGGTACAACACCTCTGGGCCCCGCACAGTCGGGGCTCGGTGAAGAGCTGGACTGAACAAGGGAAATGACGCATACGACTGCATTTATATGCTGTGGGTCGTGACCCCTGCTGAAATTGAACAAAAACAATGAATATTGCATCTAAAATGTAAGTAACTTAATGTTAATTAATTGTTTATGGAACTGTCATTTGAAATCATGAACTGTCATATGAAATTATGGAAGTGTCATTTTCAGTCATGATGGTATTCAGGAAAACAGCACTCTTGGTTCTATGATGTTGCTTTACTGTAGGCTAGACTTGTAGTCAAGACCGCCTAAACCGAGACCAAGACACTACCAAGACCAGAGGGTATCGAGACCAAGACAAGACCAAGACCAAGACCAAGACAGACCAACTCAAGACCAAGACCAAGTCGAGATCAAGACCGAGACCAAGTCGAGACCGAAGGGGGAAAATTTACTTCAGCATATGAAATAGGTGAATTATCCCCAATTTAGGATACAGTATTATTACAGTATATATCACAGAATCCTGAATTAAGTTGTATGTCGAAAACCAGCAAATAACAAATTAAATTAGCATCAATATGCACTTTTTATTTACATAAACATTAAATTAATAACATTAAAAATGATGGCCAGATTGTAAAGGAGTGTCTTGCAACATGTTATCTAACATACACAAGTTCAAATAAAGTTGACAAAAGGTTTTATAAAAAAATAAACCTCACATATTTCAGCCTTTAAATATTTTTTATAAAAAATATACATTACTGACATTTACAATGCACGTTAGCCTATCTTTTATTATAGTAAAATTCGGTCTGATTTTCCTGTGGCGTCTGTCGTTGCTATGCAACCATGCACTGCGCTCCTCAATGGCAAATAAATTTTTTAGTAGCTAATGGATTTCCACCACCGAAAAACGATTGATGTTGCTCTGCTAACGACGTTACAAGATTTATTAACGGAGTAGAAAAAAACACACGTAGTGTTTGGGTGATTTTTTTCACCTCACAGCGCCTGGAAAAAATGAGAGGCGCGAAATAATATTAATGGTGCATTATTGAACGTTGTGTTGTCGTAAAAAAAAAAAATATTGTCGTGGATATTGTATTGCTAAATCGTTCTGAGACAGCGAGACTTAGACAAGACCGAGAGGTCCGAGACCAAGACAAGACCAAGACCAAGACCGTCAAGGCCGTGACAAGACCGAGACCACGTAAAAGTGGTCTCGAGACCGGTCTCGAGACCAAGACCGGTCTCGAGACATACATCACTACTGTAGGCTATCATATGTTATAAATACAAAAACTCCACAATTTGTAATGTTAACCGTGCATGTTAACTGGGTTTCTATGTATGAGCGGTGCTCATTTTTTGTTGTGATTTCACCTTGAGAGGCTGCGTGAGCGTCAACAGCACAACCTTGTTACCGTCAGTTCATTATACATTATATATTATTATCCACTATCGATCGCCAATTACACTATATGAATGCAGAATTATTGTTGCATTTTGGTGATTCCATAGTTATTTTTTGACGTTTTAATTAGCTTGTCTGTATGGGCAAGTAAAATTCTCTTTCACTTGCCCCATCAAAAAAATCCACTTGTACCGGACAAGCGTTAAAGTCAAGCCATGCCTTCATGCTTGTGCGGACGTGGTGAGTATAAACGAAGCTTAACAGCTGACAGGACAGGAAAGTTTGGTTTTCTGTGGTAAGAAAAACTTCTTTTTTTATTTCGCAACAAGCTACGGAAAAAAAAAAAACCGTTAGAATAATGAAACTGACTTATGTGCGCCTACCATGTCATGCTGACATACCCCTTTTCCACCAAAGCAGAGCCAGAGCTAGATTGGAGCCAGAGCCTAGTTCCAAATCGGTTCTTTGTGTTTCCACACCCAAAGCTCCAGCTCCGAGCCAGGAAAAGTGGTTCTTAAGTAGCACCAAAACATTGCTGGGCTAGAACAGGGCTAGGAGTAAGAACCGATTACGTCAGGCACTGGGGGCGGGGTCAACAAGACGAACACAGACTTGAGATCCGCCATTGTTGAAATAGCAGCTAATGGAGCTAACAGCTGCTGCTCGTTTGTAATCTCCGTCTATGCTAATTACGGCGAACTGCACGAATGCGTTGGATTCGCTGTGTTTTCGTTGTGTTTTGATGCCGATGTAGGATCGTAAAGCCATGTGAATCAACAGTAACACAACGTTTGCATTGTTGATGGAAGGCTTGTTCGCAGCGGTGCTGTGCAGATCGATCGCCGTATGACAACGAGTCCAGGGAGAGCACACGACTCCTTATGCTTTTGATTCACTCATGCGTTTTTTAAAATATTATACGTGGATCGGTCTGCGCAGCGCCGATGCATCTCAAACAAGCCTGGTGTGTGTGTGTTTCCCGCTAGCGTTGCTGCTGAGAAAGATGAGACATATACAGTGACGTAAGACCTGGCTCTGTTGTGGCTCTCTAGCCTGTGGAAACGCAAACGGTTCTTAGCAGGCTCCTCAGTTGAACCAACTATGAACTGGGACTAGCTCTGGCTCCGATCTAGCTCTAGCACTGCTTTGGTGGAAAAGGGGTAACAGTGGCACTGCGCAGAAGACGGATTAGGTACCGGAGTTCGTTTGGAACCGGGCCGGACCACCTCTTCAGCTGGGTCTCGGTATGGTTGTTTGGTCCGTACCCGAGTGCGATTGCTGTATTTACACCTGGCTAAAAGATCTGCACCAAGGGGCGAAACGAACTTGAGTTTGATTCAATCGAACCAAACAATACAGGTCAGGTGTGAATACATCCTTAAAAAAAGACCTGCGTGGGACAGACTTTTCCCGCTCCCGCAGGATTCTGTCCCGCTTCTGCAAAAAGATACGTTACCTTCTCCCGCTCCCAACATTCATATTTTGTCCCGCGCCCGCCGCAAAAAAGTAGAAATATATTTTTTCTGTACATCCATGACACGGTTTCAAGTAATTTAACATTAAAGCAAGCGTGTGCATGGTTTGGCATGGCAGAATGAGGGCAAAGTGTGCTCCGTTAATAACTCCTAAAAAGCTGATATCTCAGTTCATTGCGATCTCACAAAGCTCCGTTATGAAGCTGACTGCACAATGAATCTTTCATAATGTCTACACTTTCTTTGTTATAATCAGAGGATTTGCCAGAATGCAGAATTCAGCCCTGAATAAAAACCCACTTTGAGTGGTGAGTGGATTCTATCTTAAATGCCTCTGATTGGCCATTGCGTTTTAGAAATCAACACATAATGTCTGTGATTGGCTACACTGAACAACGCAGCAAAAACATGTTATAAACAGAAACTCTTCCTATGCTTACGTCTGTAAATTGTTTTTATTTTGTTTTAGTTGTTCTTGTTGCTTTTTTGCAATAGATGAATAACAATTTATTTGTTTTTAGATATTTGTATTTTGCGGGAGTCCCACGAATAGTTTTATTCTCCTGCAACCCCCACACACAAGCACGACTACCTTACCGCCTGTGCCCGCACTCGGCCATCAAATCTAGTCCCGTGCTGCACTCTATTACAAGTCTCTAGTCAGAACATTAGGTGAACCAGGATGTATAATTTTCTTTTTTGGTCCGGACCAAAAGAACCAAGCTACAAATATGAACACACCTGAAGAAACCCAGAGTTCGTTTGGAAGAGTCTTTTCAGCTGTCTCTGTCTGTTTGTTTGGTGCACACCAGGGTTCGGGTGGCGTTCACACTTATTCAAATGAACCACACTAACAGAGCAATCGCACCAGAGTTCATTTTAATCCAACCAAACATGCCAAGAGTGAATACTCCCTAAAAACCCCCACCAATTTTCTGATCTGATCTGGACTTATCATGTTAACCAGGTCAGAGTTTATACGGGCATGATGACTTCTCAGTGTTCTTTGTCAGTGTATATTCACAATAGCCCGATGATATCAAACAACTGAAGATGTCCTTTCTCCTCATCACAGTGACTCTATCTGTAGGGAATTGTGTGCCATTGAAGTCTCTTTGATTTAATGACGGTGAAACACTTGTGCAGTTCATAAACAGCTCATTTCATGTGTCTGTTTATGTGTGTGTTGTCTGAGAGGTTAATTAGAATTTCCTCAGCCTGCAGTTTCATCTCCAGGGTTTTACTCTTTAGCACAAAAACAAGACTCTTCTCAATAATTATGAGCACCATCAAAACAGAACTAACACATGAGAGGTTTGATAGGGTTTCGTAGCTTCCCATTAAAAAGCTGTATTTTTAGTTTGTTTTTAAAAACCCTGTCATACACTCCGTGATTGCTGCTAAGGAAATTGCGATCAGTAACTCGACTTAAAATTTCTGGTAGTCTTATTTCCGTTTATTTATGGGTCAGTGATGTGCGGCTCTTTTTTTGTGCATCTAAATCGATTAATTTATTCATTCATACATTATTCATGTTAAAAAATATTATTCATACAGACATGAACTTAAATGAACCTCTTAAATGATGAACATGTTTTGAATTTTTGATGTACATTTTTTCCATGTAAAGGTGAGAGAAAAAAAGGAAAATAAAAACATTTAATAAAAGTATCAAAGTGCTTAAAAAGACAGGAACAAAAAAAAAAAAAAAAAAAAAAATTCAGTTTGTCTTCTCCCCCTTGGTAGATCCATGCTTTATCATTTATAATTTCTGAAAATGTCTGCCTCCATGTCACAATGTACATGTTACTGATTTTAATAACTTGACATTTTATATTGTTATTGAAATTTCAAAATTAATATTCAGTTGATTTAAGCAACTTATGCTTGCTTAATATTTCATTTATGGAAAAGAATCAATATATTTCATATTATGTCCACCATAATAATATTATTCTCATTTAATCATTAAAGATTAGAGGCTCGTCAGACGTAGCGTAAGCATTTTGAACTGCGAGAGGCACTTTCAAACTTTTTTCCACGGAAGGCGATCGGCTAGAACTTTACTTTTATAAAGTTTTAAATATGGATATACAGAGCAACAATTGCTGTCATTATAAAGCTTGGATTAGCCAGGACTTTTTTAATATAACTTGATTGTATTCGTCTGAAAGAAGAATGTCATATAGGATGACTTGAGGGGGAGTAAATCATGGGCTAATTTTCATTTTTGGGTGAACTAACCCTTTAAGGACCTATCAGAGAGTTTAATGAGAGAACTTAGTATTTAAAGCTAGATTTTGAATTAAATGATTATATTTAATTATTATACATCTTTGGCCTTGGTTAAAGCTAAATAGCTGAGATTGTGATCTCTCTGCTGCGGGGAGAAGATTCATCATGACAGATTGTTCAGCTGTGTGTGGCTTACAGAAGATTAACTCTCCTCACTGGCTCAAATCGATGTGTTCGCGCCCAAGTGGGTAATCTGTTAAACGACATCATTCATATGGTGTTTGACAGCGTTTTTTGTCAGGTCGATTTAGCTCTCCGCAGGGTTCAGGATCTGACATGATAGCTCCTTGCATGGAACGTAAATCACAAAAAGCCAAATTATTTGACATTTGATTTGATTTTGTCACTAATTTATGAAATGTTAGATGCTCTGGACTTTTTGTTTAAGGTATGACTTGTTTGTTTGAGGGTATAAAAAGAAAATACGGATTAAAACAGCTGCAGTTGCGGTAGTCTAGTAATATATGTTATTTTTAAATATGGCGTTAAGCAGCGAGACATTTTCAAGCATAGAAACATTGGGCCTGTTTCCCAGAACAGATTAAAATGTTTCCACTGGAGGATTGCCATTTGTTTAGTCTAAGTCTAAGCTTAACATGTATCAGAAATTAGTGTTAATTAAATCTGCTTCCTGGCTGATACATTTTTAGACAAAAATAATGTAAACCTTAGACGTGTCAGGTTTTCCTTTGCTGCCTCTTTAAGCATATAGCATTTTCTGGTATTCTCAGCCTTATCTTGGAGACTCCTTTCGGGGTATTTGGTAGGCGAACGTGTGGTGTATTGAATCTATATGAGCCAGACTCACCTTTATGTTGTTACAAATCCTTACAATTTCTTTTATTTCATTGAACACAAAAGTAGATATTTAGCAGAATGTCAGAGCTGCCTCTTTTCCATTCAATAAAAGCATAAAATGGTTGTCAAGCTCCAAAAAAGACAAAAGCGCAACCATTATTGGCATGATAGGTTGGGTTAAATTTATTGGGATATTTCTCATTTTCCTAATGATTGCTATAGTAATAAAAAATTCTCCTTTTGTGTTACACAAAAGAAAGAAAGTCATACAGATTTGGGTACGGAAGCCCATTTTTGCCACACAAGGAAAACAAAATCTTGCTTTGGTAAATTATAATTATGACATAAAAAGTCAAAATTATGAGATAAAAATACATTATGAAATTATGGTGTAAAACGTAAAAATTATGTGGTAAGTGGAAATTAAGATAAAAAGTAATATCAAAATGTCATATCAACTTTTTATCTCATAATTATCTTAATTGATAATAACTCATAATTTTAACTAATATTTTAAATAATATCATAACTATGATTGTCTATATCTACATATATTTCTATTTCTATATAATTATGACTTAGTATCGTCTCGGTTACGTATGGTAACCCTCGTTCCCTGAAGGAGGGAACGGAGACGTACGTCGGACGTCACCAATGAATTGGGATCACCTCAGGGAGCCCCTATCAGCTTCGAGATATAGAGAACAGGCCAATGGGCCATTGGCGTGCGAGATTTGCATCTCGCGCTCTGCCCCGCACCGCAGGTATAAACAGGAAGCGAGAGCAGTGCACTATTGTTTTTCACTGAGGATCCGAACTAGTGACTCAGCCATGCAGTGATGTTATAGCAACTGTGGCGACGGGACGTCCATCTCCGTTCCCTCCTTCAGGGGACGAGGGTTACCATACGTAACCGAGACATTCCCTTTCAGTCGGTCACGTTCAATGTACGTCGGACGTCACTGACGAATTCCGGGCAGGAAACTCACGCAGGGAGAGTCACTGCTGCTGTTCCGCAAGACCCACTCAGCAGACTATTGGATAACGCTGGGAAAGCGTGCCCGGAGGGCCGCTGCGGAAGCCACATCATGCCCGGAGGGAGTTACCATGTGGAGAATACACGTATGGACTGGCCTTGGGTAGTGCAACATACGGAAGTCCCAGGGGTGGCCCCGGCCTGTTGAAGGTGGGGGAACAACACCGTACTGAGACGGCAGAGGAGCTCTGCCGAGGGAAAGACACAAGCTCGCCGAAGGGAGCTGTACCGTGGAGAAAACACATATGGGACCGCCGTAGGGGTCACAACATACGGAACCCAGCCTGACACAAGTTCCACCAATGCATACAAGTGCCAGACCAGGCGTCGGACGCTCCGCCACATCCGACTGCCGCGGGTTGCGGAGGACTCAACAGGGTTCGCCATTTCCTGGGAAACTCGACTGGAGAAATAAGCGCACGTATCCATGGGGAAGGGAATGGCGCAGCAAGCTGACACTAGAACGGGCACTTCAGTGTTGCTGACTATGGAAAGCGAGCACACGAGAAGCAATCGGCTCTACACTTAGGCTATAGAACCTAGCGAACGTGTTAGGTGTCGCCCAGCCCGCAGCTCTACAAATGTCTGTCAGCGAGGTGCCACGAGCCAGCGCCCAGGAAGAAGCTACACCCCAGGTGGAGTAAGCTCTAACACCGAGCGTGCAGGGCACGTCTTGGGATTCATACCAAGACGATAGCATCCACTATCCAGTGGGCCATCCTCTGCTTGGAGACCTTCTGCTGGCCTCCGTAACAGACGAAGAGGTGCTCTGAGGTCCTAAGCTTTGCATTCTGTCAACATAGATGTGCAGGGTGCGAACTGGACAGAGAAAAGCAGAGGCAGCGCTTGCAGGCTCACCACTTGGTCCCGAAAGGGAGTAGTGGGAACCTTGGGCACAAATCCGGGCCGGGGTCTCAGGGTTACCTGAGAGTTGCCTGGCCCAAATTCCAGGCACGATTCGTCAACCGAAAATGCCTGCAGGTCCCCTACCCTCTTGACAGAGGCCAATGCAATCAAGAGTATCGTCTTTAGAGACAGGATTTTCAGCTCAGCTGACTGCAAAGGCTCGAAGGGCGCTCTCTGCAGTGCGGTCAGCACCAGAGTTAAGTCCCAAGAGGGTATAGAGGGAGGGCGAGGCGGATTTAGTCTCCTCGCCCCCCTCAGGAACCTGACGATCAGATCGTTCTTGCCTAAGGACTCACCATTAATCATATTGTGATTTGCGGCAATAGCGGCAACGTACACCTTGGGGGTGGAGGGAGACAGCCGTCGCTCCAACCCATCTTGAAGGAAAGAGAGCACAGATCTGACCAAACACTTTCAGGGTTCTTCTCGATGAGAAGAGCACCAATCGACAAATAGGTTCCACTTCAACGCATACAGCCGTCTCGTAGAGGGGGCTCTGGCGGAAGTGACGGTGTCTTCTATGGCCTGTGGTAAGTCACCTAGAACCTCCGCATACCGTCCAGGGACCAGACATAGAGTTTCCAGAGGTCCGGACGCAGGTGCCACAGGGTGCCCCATCTCTGAGTCAGGAGGTCCTTTCTCATAGGAATGGGCCAAGGAGGTGCTGTCACGAGGAGCATTAGTTCCGGGAACCAAGTCCTGTTGGGCCAATACGGAGCGACCAAGAGGAGCTGCTCCTCGTCCTCCCTGACCTTGCACAGTGTGTGTGCGATAAGGCTCACTGGGGGAAATGCATATTTGTGTAGGCCCCGGGGCCAGCTGTGTGCCAGGGCATCCGTGCCGAGGCTTCCCTCGGTCAGGGAAAACAGGCCAAACATATCTGTGCGGCCCCAAAGCGACTCCAGATCAGCTGGACCACCTGGGGGTGGAGTCTCCACTCTCCGGGGAGCACCGGTAACCGTGACAGCTCGTCGGCCGCACGATTGAGCGGGCCCGGAATGTGAATGCACGAAGGGACGCGGAGGCACAGAGTGACGCGCGCTGGGTTGCCGTGGCAACCCGCGCTGTCACCCGGCAGCTAGACGGCACACGGCACGCTGAACACTCAAACCCTCACGCGGAAGGTGAGATGAACAGTGCTTCAACATGATCCCGTTCCCCTAAGAGAACATGGATCACCCACGAACACAGTCTCAACATGTTTATGCGAGAGGGATCGTGGCCGTCAGGACAGAAAACAACCGCATCCAGAAACGCACTGGTGGAATGACGTCTTGAAAAAGACGCAGTGTCACACCCGTGTTGCTCTTTTGTGAGGAAACGCTCTTTCAACAGTGCTGAAGCACGCAGGGGAAGACTGCGGCAGCACACAGGAGGTAAGTTGCTGTGAGAACAGCAGTTTGTTATGCTGATGCAGCGGTGAGCATGCGATCGCGCTGATTGTGCCTTTTCGCCAAAACAAAGTGTCCTTCACGTTCTCTGGAGTATCTCTCTTGTAGATAGGCTCTCTTTTAGAAAAGCAGTCTTGCTTCATCAACGCCGTCCGGCTCCGAAGTGAATGACAATAGTGTGCTGCTCTCGCGATAAGATGCAAATCTCGCAAGCCAATGGCCCATTGGCCTGTTCTCTATATCTCGAAGCTGATAGGGGCTCCCTGAAGTGATCCCAATTCGTCGGTGACGTCCGACGTACGTCGAACGTGACCGACTGAAAGGGAACTCATAATTTTCAACTTTTTTATGTGATAATTACAAATTTTCACTTAAAACAGAGAAGTGTTTTTTTTTTAGTTCAATTGAAACATGAAGTTGATTACCACGAAAAATTATTTCCTAATTTTCTAAAAAAAAAATTTACTTGAAATGCAAATTGACTGGGGCCTATTTTGTAAATGTTAAAATTATCACTGTTTAATTAGTGTAACCATGAGACTTGACAATTATACGTTAAGATGGTTTTACTGTAAAAACATTGTTTCTGTGTAAAGTTATTTCTCTGTTTCTGTGTACAGTTATCATTGTTTCTGTGTATTTTTATAACTTTTTCCCATGACAAAGTAACACCATAAAAATATAAAGTAATAAAAATTTGCATTATTTGAGCTGTACAGTTGTTAAAATCATCAAGTTTTAACAAAACAATTATATAAGTGCTATTATAAAAAAAATTATATTCACATTAATATTCACAATCCTCCAATTGGCCTTATTCACTTCTATTATAAACAACTCACCTTTAATGTCACCATGAAATCAAAATGGACCATTGCTATTTTTTTATGTGAAATATTACAGTATTTATTATAAATTATTTATCTGTGCACAGATACATTTCTTTTTTTTTTTTATTCAAGTATCCTTGTAAACTTTAATCACAATACACCCTGCCCCCACATTTTTTTGAAAAATATACATCCCAATTGGGAAGAAAATAACGTAAAAAAAAGAAGATCAATCAGCAACATTATTTAATTCAGTGTAATTTCCTACAATGCTAGTCATCTATCTCCGATGACAGAAACTTCACTGATTACGGGTTCACTTTTAACTCTACCCATATCCCCAGCTGAAGCCTGCCAGCATGAGTCGCCCGTGTCTCTGTAGTGAAGCTGTTTAAAGTGACGCCCAGCTCCACAGCAAGGACGCGGGCAAAGATGAGCGCCCCTTTCAGCAATTACCAAAGGAGGCTAACAGGAGCCAGCTGGAGGAACATCAAAGAGCACTGGATCAGAGAAACCGAGCCGCGTTGAGGTACCGAGGCTCTCAGCAGCCTTCACACTGAGCTAACACAAATGGAGCAAGTACTCGCGGCCTCAAATATCTGGTCCCCCCCTCCCAAGTGCACTAAATCAAAAATGAGCACTCGTTTGCTCACTGTAGGATATGAGAGATTCGAGAGGAAAGTGAGGGTGTGATGGTTTAAATAGGAATATTTTAGTCTCAATGTCTGTGGAGTCATTGTAGCCTCTGGCTTAGCTAAAGTTAACATATCGGTATCATTATGCTAATGTACTGTTTCTCTTGTTGATGCTGATGTGCGTAATTTTTTTACATGTTAAAATAATTTCTCTCAGGCTAGCTTAATGTACAGAGACAACTATAAATAAGACATTCATTCATGTACTTATGAAGAGTGTAATCACTGTTGTTCTGTGGTGCTTTAAAAAAAAACATTGCTCTGTTTTTTTAACGGGCTAACTTGTTGACTTCTGGCTCAAATAATGGTGTGACTTTAAGGCAAGACTACCTGTTTGCCTTAACTAAATGGTAAAAATCACCATGAAATCAAAATGGACAATTTTTTTGGGGGGAATATTGCGGCATAAATATTGACATGCGTGGAGTTTTTTTAAATCCATGTGCCCTCGTAATCTTTGATTAAAATAACTTCCCCTTTCTCTTGCAGCTCATCTCTTCTCTGATGATGTGTTTACTGGTGTGAGGGCGGAGAAACCTGTCACTCACATGAGATCGACCAATAGAAAACGTCTCGGTTACGTATGTAACCCTCGTTCCCTGAGGAGGGAACGGAGACGTACGTTAGTGACTAACGAATGGGGGGTTTCGCTTAGAAGCCTATCATCTTCGAGAATTCAACAGCGCCCAATGGCAGTGCCAATGCCATGGGCATGCGGAATTTGCATGCGTAACTCCGCCCCACCCTGTGGTTATATAAGGAAGTAAGCTGGCAACATCGCATTATGTTACTGCTGCAGGAGACAAGACTGAACTCCGCGTTCCAGCAGCACAGCTGATGTGGCAAAGGAAACGTACGTCTCCGTTCCCTCCTCAGGGAACGAGGGTTACATACGTAACCGAGACGTTCCCTTTCGTTCAGTCACTACGACGTACGTTAGTGACTAACGAATGGGGGTTCCAATACAACAACGCCACTCAGCTGTCTTCCAGTGCCCTGCGTAAGTGTGAGTAACTAGTACGGACGAAGGACTCCTACTTACACAGGATTACCAAGGTACACTGGGAAGCATATCCCAGTGAGGGAATGCCAAGATTAAGGGTGGAAGGAGACAGCCTTCGTTCCACCCCCTCCTGGAGAAACGATAGCACGTACCCGATCGGGCATTTCCAGGGGTCTTCTTGGCGGGATGAACACCATGTGACGAAGAGGTTCCACTTCAACGCATAGAGGTGTCATGTAGACTTTGCCCTAGCGGAAGTGATGGTAGCGACCACCGCAGGTGGAGGGCTACTCAAACCAGCCACGTCCCGTCCAGAAGCCACATGTGGAGCTTCCATAGCGCTGGATGCGGGTGCCAAAGGGTGCCCCGTCCCTGAGTAAGAAGGTCTTGTCTCAGAGGAATAGGCCAGGGAGGGGCTGTCGCAAGGAGAGCAGTTCTGAGAACCAGGTCTGGCCGTGCCAACGGGGCGACCAACATGACCTGCTCCTTGTCCTCCCTGATCTTGCACAGTACCTGTGCGAGAAGGCTCACTGGGGGAACGCATACTTGCGTAGGCCCTGCGGCCAGCTGTGCGCCAGTGCATCCGTGCCGACCATCGGTCAGGGAATAATACAGGGAGCAATGGGAAGAGTCCTGGGAGGCAACAGGTCTACCTGTGCGTCGCCGAACCGTTCCCATATCAGCTGGACCGTCTGGGGATGTCTCCATTCTCCAGGAAGTGGCTGAAGCCGTGAGAGCTCGTCGGCTGCACGGTTCAGGACTCCTGGGATGTGGACAGCATGAAGGGACCTCAGATGCTTCTGACTCCATAAAACGAGATGGCGGGCGAGTTGAGACATACGGCGTGAGCGTAGACCGCCCTGGTGGTTGATGTACGCTACTACGGCGTGTTGTCTGTCCTGACTAGTACATGTTGACCCCTCAGCAATGCTCGGAAGTGGTGCAGGGCGAACCGTACTGCCAGTAACTCGAGGCAATTGACATGCAGAAGGCGCTGGGGTCCTGTCAGGAGCCCGCGGCTGCTTGTCCATTGCACATGGCACCCCAGCCCGTGGATGATGCATCTGTTGATACAACAAGATGCCTGGAAACTCGTTCTAAGGACACTCCGGTCCGTAGAAACTTGAGGTTCGACCACGGGGTGAGATTCTGAAAGCAGGCCCGAGTCACTTGTACCCGGAGCGTGCCAGACCGCCATGCCCATCTCGGGACTCGATCGCGTAGCCAGTGCTGAAGCGGTCTCATATGTAGCAATCTGAGCAGCGTCACCGCGGCTGCAGATGCCATATGCCCCAGGAGCGTCTGAAATAGCTTCAGTGGGACCGCACTCTCACCCTTGATTTGACGAAGGCAAGTCAGCAGAAACTATGTGCGTGCTCGCTGGTAAGCAGCACACACCTGCGACCGAGTTGGAAACCACACTGAGAAAGGAGATCCTCTGCACGGGGCAGAGTCGCTCTTCTCTCAGTTGACCCGAATGCCCAGCCGGGCTAAGTGCTGGAGCACTTGGACTCTGTGTCCGCAGACCTGCTTACGAGAGTGACCCAGTATGAGCCAGTCATCGAAGTAGTTTAGGATGCGAACCCCGTGCTGCCGAGTGGCACAAGGGCTGCCTCGATAGACTACGTAGAGTCACGAGGGGACAGAGCTGCCCGAATGGGGGGACAGCGCACTGAATGTCCGCCCCTCGAAGCAAACCGAGGAACGGTCCGCGTCGAGGAAGGAGACATGAAGTAAGCGTCCTTCAGGTCGATCGCTGCAACCAATCTACCGGACGAACGCGTCCAAAGAGGCGTTCGCTACCGACATCCTGAACGGAAGCCTGTGAAGGATCGGTTCAAGACGGGCAGATCCAGGATTGGCCATAACCCACCGGTCTCCTAGGGTACAATGAAGCAAGGGCTGAGAAGCCGACTTCACTCCGGCTGGAGGGACAGGCTCGATCGCACCCTTCGCCAGTAGGGTGACAACCTCCGCACGCATGACAGGGGATAGGCCCCATCATAGCGGGCGGCCTCCCCAGAGCGGGGAGGAACCTGCGCAAACTGAATCGCGTAGCCGCGCCTGATGGTCTTCGCGACCCAGCGGAACAGTCCCGGAAGCTGAAGCCAGACTCCAGGAACTGCACCAGCAGGGTCATTCGGACCACAGACGTACCCAGGGTGGGGCATCGAGGCAGCGTTACCGGCCCGGACATGGGAGGCTGTTGGGCGTCCCGGTGCGGGGGCACGGTTAACTGCTGCGTCCTGACAGAGGAGACCAGTGAAGGACGCACGTTCCACTGGGGTCTGCTCTGAGAGGAGGCTGGCGAGAGAGAGGGACGAGAGTGGCGCGGCCCGGAGGCGGCACACACTGCCATCACCGGTCTCTGGGTCCTCAGAGACAGGAACATGAGTTCTTTCCAAGCGCTGCTAGCCCGAGGGCCAGCAGCAGAAGGATTTTCCCCCGGCCCTCCACCGGGGGAAGGAGAGGCCCTGCTACCATCCCCTGGAAAGAACTGGAACCCATCTCTGAGTTGTCTACCTCCAGCCTGGCGTTTAGCTAGGCTGAGGAGCGGACTGGGCGACATCCTGCAACCACCTCCACGGCGCGGCCTGGAGAAGCCGCCGGGGCAGTACGTGTTACAGCCTCAGTCTGCTCTGGGGCGGCCGAGAACTGTTGGGCGCAGTTCTCAGCCGCGCCGCCGAAGAGGCCAGCCTGGGATATGGGCGAGTTGAGGAGGCGGGCTCAGTCAACCCCCCCAGTGTACCCTAGGCCGCGGCCCCATCAAGGGCAGAGAAGGCGGAGGAGGCCACCAAACGGTCACGGGAAGCACGGGGACTTCCAGGACCGCGTGATCTCCTCATGCACCTCGGGAGCGAAAGGCATTGGGGGCGGGGCCCAACAGCTGTCGGGTGCCACCCACAAAAAACGATCACGCAACCACGAGCACTTGCGACTGGGTGGAGTTCCACACCAGCGCAAGGCTCGCGGCTGCCCGAGATAACATGGCTATCAACTCTAGGTCAGATCAGGCAGTGCTGACACACCCGGAGGCGGAGCACAACCTAATTGTCATCCCCAAAGGATCTAGCCCACCTTGGGATGCGGCGATCGACATCTCGCCGCTATCTGGAGTGTGAACGAAACGAACGAGTCGTCAGAGACGGGCCGCTGTTTCAGTCCAGCACTCGCGGGAAGCGATGTGCGAGAGGGGGGCGTGGCCCGAGGATTGATCGTCGGGGTTCTTATACCACGCACCGCCCTCAGGTCACCCTGGCCACCAGCCAAAGTACCACCTCTCTCAGAGACGGTAGTTTGGGGTGTGGCAGAGGGGACTCTCTCTCCTCGCGGAGATCACTGAGTCTCGACCGCGACATCGCGATGGTCACGTTCCCGCAGTGGGAACATGACACATCCACAATCACTGCCCGAACGTGCTGAAGCCCAAACACGTCGAGCAGTGAATGTGCCCATAGACAGCAACGGAGATCGATCGGACCCGGAAGTGCACGGACGAATCGTCTTGAAAAAGACGTGCCATGCGCAAGCTCTTTTTGTGAGAGGATAGCCTCGCAGAGAACGCCGAAGCGCCCAGGGACCACACACCAGCTGTCTAGCAGACCACTGCGCAGATCAGCAGGCAGGCAGTATGTAATCGCTGGAATGCGCCGTACAACCAAACGCCTCTGGAAAGCTGCTCGTCTCGAAGGCTGACAAAGACTCAGATCAGGCTTGAAGGAGTGAAGATCTCTCTTGGCTCCAAAGCAGAAACATAATGCGATGTTGCCAGCGTACTTCCTTATATACCCACAGGGTGGGGCGGAGTTACGCATGCAAATTCAGCATGCCCATGGCATTGGCACTGCCATTGGGCGCTGTTGAATTCTCGAAGATGATAGGCTTCTAAGCAAAACCCCCCATTCGTTAGTCACTAACGTACGTCGTAGTGACTGAACGAAAGGGAACTACAACAATCCAATCAATTCCCCATGGACAAAACCAAGCCCCACCCTACATTTGTTCTTGTTCGAGAAGCTGTTTCAAGTATCCTGATTAAAACGTAAATAACAAAAAATAACTAGGGAATCACCAAAATACAATAATGATTCTGCATTAATTTAGTGTATGAGGCGATCGATAGTGGATAATAATATAATATATAATGTAGGCTACTAATGGTAACAAGGTTGCGCTGTTGACACTCGCGCTGCCTTATGAGGAGAAATCAAACAATCAAAACAAATGAGCGCAGTTCACACAGAGAAACTCAGTTAACATACTGCAGTAAAAATGTGGAATGTGGAGTTTTCATATTTATAGTATGATACAGTTAAACAACATCACACGACCAAGAGTGCTGTTTTCCTGAATACCATCACGATTGAAAACGATTAATCAATTCATTAACGTTAAGTCACTTACATTTTAGTTGCAATATTGACTGTTCTATTTCAGCAGCGAAAATAGTTCCAAACAAAGATCACAGCAGAACCATAACGCTTCTCACAGCAACGGTGTGTTACTGAATGATTCAGCGTGGTTGAATCAAAGATTCAATGACCTATTCATAAACGACTGCCTCGTTTGAATCGACTCAATGACTCACTCATTAAGATGGTCACCTGCCACCACCTACTGGCAGTTTAGATTCATGTTTAAACATTCTTTCCAACATTTATTTGTATATTCAAAAAATATATTTAAAACAATCTCATAACATTATTTAATGCAGTTGTAATTTTTCAGTGTACAAAGTGTACTAATTTAATGTATTGATCAAATTTAAGAATATAAAATGAAAGCTGAAGCATAACCTATATTTAATAAGATTAGGGGAAAAATGCCCTTTATAAAAGGTAAAAATATCACAAATATGCAGATTTAAATATGTCAGATGAGTGAGAATATTCTGGTGGGAATATTGCTTCAGAATAAATTATATTTGCAACACTTACAAAAAAACATTTCCAGAAAAGCAATTTTTATACTCGGACAAGTGAATGACTAGTCTGGTAGGAATTTGCACCCGAAAGGTATATTTTTTTTAACCTATTTTTTTGTAATCCTTAAGGTGTCTAGAAAAGGAATTTTGATGTTCTCCTCGCAAATTATTGTCCCATATGTGATTTTTTGTACCATCTTTTGTGGCCGTGCTTGATTTTCGGCTGTGAAAAATGAAAACTTTAAATCTACATAGAATCTGAATAATACATCCTAAAGACACAATCCACCCCATTTTCTCTTCGTCTTTGCATGAGGAATTGATAGATGAGGATTGTCATGATTAGATGATTTATGGTGCATTAAAAAAACAACAACAACAACAACAACAACAACAACAACAAAATAATCGGTGACATTGGACAACTGGAACTCCTCCCCTATGGACCCTATTGATATATGTTTTCTAACTTCTTTATTTTTACAGTCTTTAAGATGTCCAAATGAACATCTCCCATAATAAGGAGTTACTATTCAAACCGTTATATTGGTATTATATTTATTGAAACAAAACAGAAAACCACTCATATAGTCAAATATGTGTATATATAGGGTATAACAAATCCCCATTAAATAAAGTGATAAAGAAAAAAGTGATTCAAATCAAAGGTCAAAATGTCAAGGGAAATGATGTCTATTCATCATACAGCAGGTCTTCATAATCGATCTCTTGCTCCTTGTCTTCTTCACCATCTCCATCAATCTCCTCGACTGTTTCCTCCAGCAAGCCAGTGAGTGAAGTGGGGAGGATAGGTCCACAAGACCACACTGGTTTCAGGGTACCCTCTTCAGTCTTTTCACAGCCTTTGCCAGGATCATGGGGCTTGGGACACCAGAATATCAGTGTGGCTGCTCTCTTGTAGATGGCCAGACGGTAGTTGACACGGTTGATGTGTGGGACCAGGTTGTCTGTGCAGGGCGGGAGCCGGGACAGATCCACCTTGGATATGGTGATAAGCATCTCATCCTTTCCAATAATTTTTTTCAGCATGATGCTGCGTTCACAGATTTTTCCATGGCTTCACTGACTGTTTTGAGACAGAACAGTGTTTTTGCATATGACTTCCCCTTCAGGACACCTTCGAGACAGCCACTAGTGACAAGTTCTGACTCAATGAGGATTTCAGCGTAGCCTGAGCCCTTGCATTTGTGGGCTGTCACCATGCCCATGTAGTTCATCCCAGTGTGGAAGGGTCCTGGGGTGACCACATGCTTTTCATACTCATCTGGAAATTTCCAAATGAGAGGCAGGGCCTTCATGCAACCACTGAGGTCAAAGGTGTTGAGGACATACTCCTGACCCACCTCCATGGTGGCCTCCTCAGACTGTTTTAGCAGCTCCTTTATGACTGAGTACTCTGTAAAAGGTTGGTTGATTGGAGTGAATTAGTCGATGGTAGATCTTCGAGGGGGCTTGTAACCAGTGGCTGATACAAAGCCAGCAAACCCTGCAACAAGTTGCTTTGATCCACTGCTTCACACCACTCGGACAAGTAGCAAGACACAATACTCTTGGATGCAGTTTGAGTAGACTTTGTTGTTTGCTGTGGGTGGAGTAAAAACTGCTCCCTCAGGAAATTTGGGGCAGACTCGGCTATAGATATGGACGGTGTTTAGGGTCTCAGGTATGTCTACCTTAAAAGAACGTGTCTTGTTCCGCTCGTAGAGTGGGAGCATTCGTTGAATTTCCAGAGAATTGGGGGCATCAAATCCAGGTTTCACCTCCTGTATCATGATCCCACCTGTCCAGTTCACCACATTTGAGCCATGAATGTTAGTCGTTATTTTGTTCAAATTGTCCCACTCGAGATGAAACACATAGTTTCCCTCACCAGTAATAATTTGTGGACCGAGAGAGATGGAAACATTCAGGGCCTTGGTTAGAGCGGTCTCAAGTTCCAAGCCAAAGTCGTAACTTTCACAGTGACCTAGCCTAATGAAAATAGTAGTCAGTAGTTACCTGCGATAAAGGTGACGTATAGTGGTACAGAGGAGGATATGCTTAGGCAACTTCCACTCTCCCTTTGTCACAACACGGCAGATGTCCAGAAATGATAAAGAAAGCAATTAGCATTGAAGCAACTATAGTGTACACAAAATAAAACATGCAATATTTAAAGGCAAAACATATATCAAAGTGGAGAGTTGTCATACCTGACTTATAGACAGCACAAGGCGTCTTGTCTTCACCCCTTCTCCAAGTCAGCATCACCAGAAATCATGAGGGTCAGGAACCTCATGAGATTAGATGGGAGGAGGTCATCCAAGGACATGACCAGATCATCAGCTGTGGGAGGCCAGGAAGAGAATTTGACTCTCTGTATGTCTTCTTGATTGTATCACAAAGAAGAAGGGCCACATCTTCATTCTTGTCCGTGCTCCCCATCTTATATGCATTTCTCACTGCATCTGAGATGGATAAGCTAGCACTGAATATCAAGCTATAGGTGATACAACCCTTCAAATCTGCTGTGATTATAGAAATGCCAATCCCTCATGCTTCTCAAGTTTTCTCTTCAGTTTCTCACTTCTGTACTCGGGATTGGGGAAGCCATTTCTCTCCAACTCTTGGGTGTAGACAAGACGCAGTGATGCAAGCCGCACAATCTTGTTCTGTCTTATCACTTGATATTTAATGACATCAAGCACAGCATTAAATGACATCTGATGTGCAGCAGCCATGGTAGTCTGCTCTGTTTCACTGACAGGGTTGGTAGAAAGGGCTTTACCTCGGGATGTGATAGGCTTTGCATATTTCAGGTTGAATGACTTGCGACATGACTGATGGTAATTTGCTTCTCTCGCAAAAAGGTCCTCACCTTGCACCATGCGATGTAGACGGTGAAGTCCAAGTTCAAGGCTTGAGGCGTAATCTGTTTCTATGTAGGCTCATTCAATGTTCTGTCCTTAGCCTTATATACTGGGAACTTGATGCCACGTACGGCCTTTCCCAATACTTTCACTTCCAGCTTTCCACAGAAGATACACTCTGGGGGGAACAGCGGCTTTGCTGAGGAGGACCCACATTTACTTGGTGAGCGTGATGTTGAAGCTTGCTGAGATGTCACAGTAGGTCTTTCCTGTAAGCATCCCTGGTTCTTTGTAAACTTTTGGTAGCAGGCTCGATGATAGCCAGTTGTTTCTAAATTGGCACCTACAAGACTCTCTGGAATGAGATTAAAGACATCATCCATGCAAAACGGCGAATCAAGAGCTTCTTGGAGACGTCTATCACGAATGCGGTGTAGCAGAGCCAGCTTGTCAGTAGCAGACCCTTTAATTTTACTAAGTGGTGTGAAATCTGCATGCTCAAAGCCACATACATGTAAAATACAATTTACAGGACCATGGTCTTTTGATGTGACACCATCATCTCTCTTGGATTTCTTTGTAGCAGGATTGAACTCTTCAGACACACTATCATTTTCTTCCTTGTGTTTCTTTGACTTAGACTTTGACTTGGGCATGATTAGCATTGATCACCAACTAGCCAATTAGCTATTATAGTATAACAGTGTTGACTTTCTTTTTCTCTAAATTCTTCAACGCAGCTTCAAATTTTGTAGAAGAGTATATTTTTCAGACTCACCATCGATATCTCCCTTGTCTTTTTTTGAGGATGATTAGCATGCATCAGTTTTAATTTCCCAGATTATCATCAATCATTTTCGGTTTCCCAGATTGTCATCAACGTTGGCTGTTAGTAGAGAAGGTGGGAAGATGGGCCGGCACTGATACAGTGTGGCACTGGATTTCTCCAAACAGCTTTTTTGTATTTTGGGCTTGCTAAGTCTGGACTTTCTGATGGCCTTCAGTGTTATTAACTTTTGACCACACTTATTGCTTCGAATGAAAAGTTTCAAATGAATTAAAATCTAAATTAAAAACTTGGCACAATATTTTAAAGTGGGGAATATGTTTATCAGACACCTAAAGCATTATAAATATATAACGGTTTGAAAATGACATTTGTCATTACATAATATACAGTTAAGACATTCTGTAAATGTTTTTTTTGTTGCTTTTTTGGAAATCCAGGTTGGCAACCAATATAGCAAGAAAAGACATACATGTGACAATATTTCAGGTGGGGATCATCAACATTTGTTTATTAGACATCTTACCGACTGTAAAAATACAAAAGTTAGAAAACATTTATCAAGTCAAGTCAAGTCAACTTTATTTATATAGCGCTTTCTAACAATGTAGATTGTTTCAAAGCAGCTTTACAGTGTTAAACAGAAAAATAATTCAGCATAATTTTATTAAGCTGTATAGCCATTTGATGTCATCAGTTCATTTAAATTTCCATACGGTGACAGTGTGGGCTTTAGATCAATAATTAGATCAGTAATTTAGTTTATATGGTTCATTTAGTTTATTAATTAGATTTATTTCGATGTTTAGTTGAAAAATGTTGTGTCCCCAACTGAGCACGCCAAGCCAGAGGCAACAGTGGCAAGGAAACCAAAACCCCATTAGGTGACCTAATGGAGAAAAATAAACCTTGGGAGAAACCAGGCTCAGTCGGGGTGCCAGTTCTCCTCTGGCCAATTAACAAACAGTGTATTATTATTATTATTCTGGCAGCTTTACAGGTCAGAGGTCATAATAGATCGGAATATTTGAAGGACCGGAGGCAACACGCTGGAGACGGGTTTATTGAGGATGATGTTGACAAGTGACTATGGTGGCTGGTATCTTCACGATCCGTGTAATAGAATCGCCAATGACTAGGGCACTTTCAACAGGATACTCAGTGGGTGCTTCACTGAGAGGAGAGAACCTGTTTGATGTTCTAACCGGAACGGAAAAGCGGTTCTTTGGTCTGTGACTATGCCGTCTCACTGTCACCCAGTTTCCCTGCTGCGGGGGCCCTGCAGCCGGAACCAAACAATGTACAGAGTTCACTAAGCTATTCGCATCCAAATCAGTGTCTAAAGCTGTTACATCCTCACTACTCTCAGATAAAGTATGGATGCGTGTTTCTAATTCTGAAATCTTCTCTGCCAGCCTAACTATCTCCTTACATTTATCACATGTGAAGCCCTGTTCGCCAGCAGAGAAGCCTATATTAAACATGCGGCATGCGGTGCAAGTGATAATGACAGGAGAAAACATGACTTACCGTGTTTGTTGATTAATCCAATTTACCACTTACCACAATAGTTTGCTGGACACTATTTACTAATCCAACTAATGAACCCGGGTGCAGAGATGACAAGCTAACAGGCTAGCGAAATGCTAACGTGTGATGGTGATTTAGATTAAAAGCTAGCGATGTCAAATTTAACGTGATAGGCAATTTTTAAACAATTTACGGTGATGAGTAAGTTATATTTAGCAGTAGAATAAAGAGGAAATATCAAAATAAAGATTCAAACGTAAGCAAGGCTGTACAGAGCTACAGACAAGGCAGAAGGCAGACAGCAATATCAATAGGCTCCATAGGGGAGGAAATCCAGTGATCCAATGTCACAATTTTTTTTAAATTTTTTGTTGTTTATTTGAGTTTTTATGCACTATACATCATCTAATCATGACAATCCTCATATCTATCAATTCCTCATGCAAAGACGAAGAGAAAATGGGGTGGATTGTGTCTGTAGGATGATGTATTGTTCAGATTCTATGTAGATTTAAAGTTTTTATTTTTCACAGCCAAAAATCAAGCAGGGCCACAAAAGATGGTACAAAAAAATCACATATGGGATAATAATTTGCGTGGGGAACATCGAAATTCCTTTTCTAGACACCTTAAGGATTACAAAAAAATAGGTTAAAAAAATATACCTTTCGGGTGCAGGTGAACCCTCCCTTCCTACCCTACTAAACAGATTTACTTGTCCGAGGGACAAGCACGTAAACAGGCTTAATGTTGAGCCCTGCATTAGGGAAGAAAAGAGTATCAAAACTCCCATTTCATGCCAACTTATAATCAATGCTGTGCATGCTAAACTGAGATTAACTCCCACCGTTAAGGAGACCTTATTCTACCATTTGGGATTTTTATCAACCTAGTCTTTAATTGTTGCATTTGTAATTATGTCAGTGCCTTCATTGCAGAGGAATTAGTGACCTTAAATCGGTTTCATAGCCAAATGTTTGCTGTAATTACCTCATTATCTCCTTTACACATTCATTTGTATTTGGTCCTTGGATACATAAGCATTTCCCAGGTACTCAAGTGACATTTTGGGGTATTGCCTATATAGCATTCAAAATGCATTGTCGACACATGAGTCATCAATAATCCATACACAAAATGGGACGCGGTCTTATAATTCTTTGACATCCTACCCAGGAGGCAGAGCAAATTAAAGCTTCCTTGTCTACATGGATTAATTATTAATACACTGGCATTATAACTTGTTGCTGTACAAGAAGAATACCGGGAGTGATTTTTAGCTAGTAATGTGTGCATGTAGAAAAGTTGGCTCGACTTTTTTGTATTTTTTTTTCTGACTTTAAAAAGAAGACTGTTGTTTCCTTTTTTGAGAGTTCTGACGTGGGAAGAGAGAGTTTACACGTACTAAGTGTGCTGAACCATATGAATCATTCACAACAGACTTCAAACAACATCTCTCGCACAACATTTCAACAAACTTTCAAGTGCAAGTTGACGGACCAGGCGGAAATTTATACTCTTACAAACCATGATTTTGATTTCACCACCCAGCGCTTTACATATTTATTTTGGTTTAGCATTGCTAAAATATTTCCATGCTGTGCCACATTCATAGAAGTGTGACTCCTGTAGTGCTTATTAGTTAATGTGAGTGTACTTGTGGTTTTCCTTGTTCCTTTTAGTGTGGGTTTCTTCATTAGCTAAGTACATTAGCATTAGCCTGTTCCTGACTGATACTGATGTACTGAAGACAATGCGTTCCCCTTACACAACAGAAAGTAAAGTAAATCCCACAAGGTGGAATGACCTGCCTATCTCAATTCGAGCAGCCGAGTCTGTAGCAATTTTCAAAAAACAGCTAAAGACACGTCTCTTCCAGCAGCACCTGACCAATCAAGAATAGCACTTAACACTCTATTCATTTTTCTGTCTGTCTAATTTATTTTAAAAAAACTAAAAAAACAACAACAAAAAAACTACTGTCCTGTGTGTTCTGTGTTAGATTAACAGAGACTTGTTACAGCACTTGCATACTGTAGCCTTTGACTGTTCTAGTTGCTTCTATTGCTCTCATTTGTAAGTCGCTTTGGATAAAAACGTCTGCTAAATGACTAAATATAAATGTAATGTAAATGTGACAATGTAAACACAATGCTGATACTTGGGACCTTGAATGTGTGATAAGCAGTTATTTATAAAGTTTTACATTTAGAGAAATAAATAGTCATTCGTAATAGTACTAATACATTCTTTAAAGGGGACCTATTATGCCCCTTTTTTACAATATATAAAATAGGTCTCTGATGTCCCCAGAGTGTGTATATGAAGTTTTAGTATTTAACATTTTTATAGCATGTTAAAATAGCTTTTTGAGGGTGATCACTTTTTGTGTGTCCCTTTAAATGCAAATGAGCATCTCTCTTGACCCCCTTTCAAGAAGAACAACAACAAAACAGGACAATCTCACGCACTGAAAATGTCAGAAACTGTCAGTAGCGGTGTTCAGCCTAATATGTTCAGTCATCTGTCTGCACTGTCCATAATAAATGTGCGTTTATGAATTACCCAGGCGGTGAGCATGGCGGAGGAAAAATAACAACATTTCATAATTCCCACTTTTTAAGTCGAGCTTGTCACATTCAAGTGGGCGACTTCAAAGGGGGTTCATGTGCAATTTTTACCTAGAAAACTCGTAAGCATCAGTGAAAACAGGCAGAGACAATGGTAGCTTTAGCAATACTAGTCATACAGAATGCCAACAAGCTCTTTCAGAAAGACAATTGGGAAGGACTCGCAACCTATGACGTGATACTTTCTTTGTCTGGATCTGAAGTTTGCGCATGAAGCGTAGCCAGACCTTCAGACTTACTGCAGAAGCTTGGACTCTATCGCAGCTTTCATTGGTCAAGGACTACCAGAGAGGCAAATGGTCTGTGGGTGTGACGTATGAGGCCGAGACTAGTATTGACCCATTTTTCAGAATCAACCTTTTTGAAAAGATGGCTGGAGTTTGTGGAGACTCTTATGTGCAATGGTACATTCC
The DNA here is from genome assembly GCA_023566225.1 of Romanogobio albipinnatus. Lineage (NCBI taxonomy): Eukaryota > Metazoa > Chordata > Actinopteri > Cypriniformes > Gobionidae > Romanogobio > Romanogobio albipinnatus. Next base: position 18,474,918 of record CM042263.1, read on the forward strand.
AAAACACAATGTCTTTGGCGCAGACATTGTACAACTCCAGCTGCTACAGGGAACAGAACAGGGAACAGAAATTGCGGACTCTCACTCAGGGCTGTGTCTATGCTAATAGGGCAGATCATCATCGGCTCTGGGTGGGGCTTCTCCCTACAATGATCCCCCCCTAATTGTAGGGGGGGATCTGAATAAGCTTGTTTGAAGACACTGCTTTTAATTTATGGGAATTATTAAAATAAATTAAGTGAGTGGATTTTTACCATTACAGGCTGGTTGTTCTCACACACTGCGGACACACAAACACCTTATAAAAATGAATTTTGCATAATAGTTCCCCTTTAAAACTAGAAACTTTTCTCATTTTAGTGCATTTCTATGCAGCTGCTAGGGTGTTCTGGTTGGTTGTTTGTGGTTTGTACATAGGGTTGCCAACTTCAGAAGAGGAAAATAAGGGACAATCGTGGTTCTTTATAGAAAATAAGACACATTACAAATATTTGTACTGTATAGTGTATGCTATTTCAGTGTCTGCAGTGAAGTAGCTTATGTGTAGACTACTGTATAAAGGGGTTCTCAGACAAACAAATTTGTTTTATTTCATCTATTTATGGACAATTTATTTCTAAATATTTTTTTTTTTAGTCACGTTACAAACAAACAAAAATAAGAGCATTTATATTTTATAGAAAGCTTTTGTAACAATATACACTTGCCTACCGTTAAAAAGTTTTGAATCAGTAAGATTTTTATTTAGAAAGATATTAAAGAAATGCATACTTTTATTCAGCAAGGATGCATTCAATTTAGCAAAAGTGACAGTCAACACATTTATGTTACAAAAGCTTTATTTCAGATAAAGTTGTTCCCTTTCGTTCAGTCACTACGACGTACGTTAGTGACTAACGAATGGGGGTTTCGCTTAGAAGCCAATTACCTTCGAGAATTCAATAGCGCCCAATGGCAGTGCCAATGCCATGGGCATGCGGAATTTGCATGCGTAACTCCGCCCCACCTCGTGGGTATATAAGGAAGTACGCTGGCAACATCGCATCGCAAGCATGTTTCTGCTTTGGAGCCAAGAGGATCTCTTCACTCCTTCAAGCCTGATCTGAGTCTTTGTCAGCCTTCGAGACGAGCAGATTTCCAGAGGGGTTGGTGTTACGGCGCGTTCCATTGATCTCATACTGCCTGCCTGCTGATCTGCGCAGTGGTCCGCTAGACAGCTGGTGTGTGGTCGCTGGGCGTTTCGGCGTTCTCTGCGAGGCTTCCTCGCACAAAAAGAGCTTGCAAGTGACGCGGCCTTTTCAGGATGTCTCGTCCGTGTACTTCTGGGTAGTATGTTTGGGCTTTCAGCATGCCCAGGCAGCGTTTGTGGATGCGTCATGTTCCCACTGCGGCCAAGACTTGATGAACTTCGTAATGAAGTGAGAGTCCCCTCTACCACACCCCGATCTACTGAGTCCCAGAGGCCCAGTTCTTCGGCTGGTGGTCAGGGTGACCTGAGGGTCACGGTGTGGAACAAAGCCCCGACGCTCATGCCTCGGGCCACACCCCCCTCTTGCACACTGCAACCCGCGAGTGTTCAGACGCAGATCCCGGGGCCTGCTCCGCCGCCCCCCCCCCCCCCCCCCCCCCCCCGCGCATCTCGTTTGGCACTCCAGAGAAGGATGCGATATCGGTCAGCGCATCACAAGGTGGACTCGAGTCCACTGAGGATGATGACTCGGCTGTACTGCCGCCCTTGGGCATTCCAGCATTGCCCGAGTCGGACCCAGAGCTGACAGCCATGTTGTCTCGGGCAGCCGCAAGCCTCGGGATAGAGTGGAACCCTCCACCCTGTCCCGAGCGCTCCTGGCTCGATGATTGGTTTTTGGGAGCGAGCGCTGACAACCGTCAGTCCCCGGCCCCAATACCTTTCTTTCCCGAGCTACATGAGGAACTCGCGCGGTCCTGGAAGTCCCCGTTGTCTTCCCGTGACCGTTCGGCGACTTTCTCCGCCTTCTCTACCCTTGATGGGGCCGCGGCCAACGGGTACACTGGGGTCCCCCCAGTTGAACGGTTTGTTGCGATGCAACTGTGTCCACAGAGCGCTTCAACTTGGCGTGGTGATCCTAAGCACCCCTCCAAAGCCTGTCGATTCACATCAACCTTGGTGGCGAAATCGCACAGAGCCGTGGGGTAGGCTGCCGCCTCTTTGCATGCCATGACGATCCTCCAGGTCTACCAGGCCAGGATCCTCAGGGACATGCACGAGGGTGGAGTTGATCCGGGGCTCCTAAACAAGCTGCGTGCCGCCACCGACCTCGCTCTCCAGGCGACGAAGGAGACCGCACGCTCCCTGGGTCAAGTGATGTCCACAAATGTGGTCCAGGAGAGACACCTGTGGCTGAACCTGGCTGATATGCGGGACACCGAGCGAACCTGGTTCCTCCATATCCCAGGCCGGCCTCTTCGGCGGGGCGGTTGAAGACTTCGCCCAACAGTTTTCAATTGCCCAGAAGCAGACTGAGGCTATTAAACACGTACTGCCCCGGCGGCCAGCTGCTGCCTCCACCCAGCCGCCGGCACAGTCGCCTCAGTCTGCTCCACGCCGAGGACACCCTCCTAAGGCTCCCGCCCCTCCCGCCCGGCCCAAGCAGCAGCCTTCACCCGGGCCGGGTGGCAGAGGTCGCCGTAGGAAGTCGTCACAGTCTGCTCAGCCTGCCCCGCACCCCGCTAAACGCCAGGCCAAGCGGCGCTCCTGAGACGGACGGCTCAGGGATGGGAAATTCTTTCCAGGAGATGGTAGCAGGACCACTCCTTCCCCCGGTGGAGGGCCGGGGGAGAATCCTTTGTTCAGCTGCTGGCCCCCGGGTCAGCAGCACCCTATTTTGGTCAAAGAAAGAATTAAGACACCCATTCCTGAGCCCCCAGAGATCGGTGATGACGGTGCGCGCCACCCTCGGGTCCCGCCACTCGCATCCCTCTCTGTCGCCAGCCTCCTGGCAGAGCAGACCCCAGTGGAACGTGCGTCCTTCCCTGGTCTCCTCTGTCAGGACGCAGCAGTTAACTGTGCCCCCACACCAGGACGCCCCACAGCCTCCCTTGTCCGGGCCGGTAACGCTGCCTCGCTGCCCCACACCGGGTACGTCTGTGGTCCGAATGACCCCGCTGTTGCAGTTCCTGGGAGTCTGGCTTCAGCTTCCAGGGCTGTCCCGCTGGGTCGGGAGGACCGTCAGGCGCGGCTACGCGATTCAATTCGCGCAGGTTCCTCCCTGCTTCCGGGGAGTCCGTTCCACTATGATCGGGGCCAATGCCCCCATCATGCGAGCGGAGATTGCCACCCTACTGGCGAAGGGTGCGATCGAACCTGTCCCTCCAGCCGAGATGAACTACGGGTTCTACAGCCCGTACTTCATTGTACCCAAAAAGACCGGTGGGTTACGACCAATCCTGGACCTGCGCATCTTGAACCGTTACCTTCACCGGTTTCCGTTCAAGATGTTGACAGCGAAACGCCTTTTCGAATGCGTTCGTCCGGGCGATTGGTTTGCAGCGATCGACCTGAAGGACGCCTACTTCCATGTCTCCATTCTACCTCGACACAGACCGTTCCTACGGTTTGCTTTCGAGAGACGGGCATATCAGTACACGGTCCTCCCATTCGGGCTATATCTGTCCCCTCGCGTCCTTACGAAGATTGCCGAGGCAGCCCTTGCACCCCTTCGGCAGCACGGGGTTCGCATCCTGAATTACCTCGACGACTGGCTCATACTGGGCCACTCTCAAGAGCAGGTTTGCGGACACAGAGATCTGGTGCTCCATCACCTTCGGGTCAACTGGGAGAAGAGCAAACTTTGCCCAGAGCAGAGGATCTCTTTTCTCGGTATGGATATCGACTCGGTCGCCATGTGCGCGCAGCTTTCGAGCGAGCGCGCACGCGCAGTCTCTGCTGGCTTCCCTTCGTCAACTCGAGGGCAAGAATGCGGTTCCACTGAAACTATTTCAGAGGCTCCTGGGGCATATGGCATCTGCAGCCGCGGTAACGCCGCTCGGATTGCTACATATGAGACCGCTTCAGCACTGGCTACGAGATCGAGTCCCGAGATGGGCATGGCGGTCTGACACGCTCCGGGTACAAGTGACTCGGGCCTGCTTACAGACTCTCACCCCGTGGTCGAACCTCAAGTTTCTACGGACCGGAGTGTCCTTAGAACGAGTTTCCCAGCATCTTGTTGTATCAACAGATGCATCATCCACGGGCTGGGGTGCCATGTGCAATGGACAAGCAGCCGCGGGCTCCTGGACAGGACCCCAGCGCCTTCTGCATGTCAATTGCCTCGAGTTACTGGCAGTACGGTTCGCCCTGCACCGCTTCCGAGCGTTGCTGAGGGGTCAACATGTACTAGTCAGGACAGACAACACGGCCGTAGTAGCATACATCAACCACCTGGGTGGTCTACGCTCCCGCCGTATGTCTCAACTCGCCCGCCATCTCATTCTATGGAGTCAGAAGCACCTGAGGTCCCTTCGTGCTGTCCACATCCCGGGAGGCCTGAACCGTGCAGCCGACGAGCTCTCACGGATTCAGCCTCTCCCCGGAGAGTGGAGACTCCATCCCCAGACGGTCCAGCTGATATGGGAACGGTTCGGCGACGCACAGGTAGACCTGTTTGCCTCCCAGGACTCTTCCCATTGCTCCCTGTTTTATTCTCTGACCGAGGGCACCCTCGGCACGGATGCACTGGCGCACAGCTGGCCGTCGGGGCTACGCAAGTATGCGTTTCCCCCAGTGAGCCTTCTTGCACGGGTACTGTGCAAGATCAGGGAGGACAAGGAGCAGGTCATGTTGGTCGCCCCGTATTGGCACGGCCAGACCTGGTTCTCAGAACTACTACTCCTTGCGACAGCCCCTCCCTGGCCTATCCCTCTGAGACCGGACCTCCTCACTCAGAGACGGGGCACCCTTTGGCACCCGCGTCCAGCGTTCTGGAAGCTCCACGTGTGGCTTCTGGACGGGACGCGGCAGGTTTGAGTAGCCTTCCACCTGCGGTGGTCGCTACCATCACTTCCGCTAGGGCAGAGTCTACACGACACCTCTATGCGTTGAAGTGGAACCTCTTCGTCACATGGTGTTCTTCCCGCCAAGAAGACCCCTGAAATTGCCCGATCGGGTCCGTGCTATCGTTTCTCCAGGAGGGGGTGGAACGAAGGCCAGACTTAAGTCCTTCCACCCTTAAAGTGTACGTGGCCGCAATATCTGCCTACCACGATCTCCTGGGAGACAAAAAGGTAAGTCAGCACGACCTGATCATCAGGTTCCTGAGGGGGGCGAGGAGACTGAATCCTCCTCGCTCTCCTCTCATTCCCTCTTGGGACCTCGCAGTAGTCCTAAGTGCTCTGCAGAGGCCTCCCTTTGAGCCTTTGCGGTCGGTTGAGATTAAATTCTTGTCTATGAAGACGGCTCTGCTGACCGCATTGGCCTCTCTTAAGAGGGTTGGGGACCTGCAGGCATTTTCGGTTGACGAAACGTGCCTGGAGTTCGGGCCGGCTAACTCTCACGTGATCCTGAGACGCCGGCCCAGATATGTGCCCAAGGTTCCCACCACTCCGTTCCGAGACCAGGTGGTGAACCTGCAAGCGCTGCCTTTGGAGGAGGCAGACCCAGCCTTGGCATTGCTCTGTCCAGTACGCGCTCTCCGCGCCTATGTAGACAGCATGCGATGTTTCAGGACCTCAGACCAGCTCTTTGTCTGTTATGGTGTAGAGCGGAAGGGAAGAGCTCTCTCAAAGCAGAGGTTGTCTCACTGGATAGTGGACACCATTGTTTTGGCTTACCAGCAGCAAGGTCGACCATGTCCCCTTGGGGTCAGGGCACACTCCACCCGGAGTGTGGCCTCCTCTTGGGCTTTAGCGCATGGCGCCTCGCTAACAGACATCTGCAGAGCTGCAGGCTGGGCGACACCTAACACATTCGCCAGATTCTACAATCTCCGAGTGGAGCCAGTGTCCGACTATGTACTCGCCCCTACGGGTGGCCGGTAATGGGCCAGGCTCAGGTGTCTTCGCTTGCTCGCCATTCCACTCCACGGACTGGATACATGTGATATTTTCCTCAGGTGAGCTCCCCGAGAGCCCTGAGCTCCTCCAGCACTGCTGACGCCGACATCAGTTCAGTCTGCCCCTTCGAGCCCAGACCCTCATGTCCGGCCAGGTGCTCCGTGTGCATGGTTCCCCTCCGGCGACCCCCACAAGAGTATTTTCACGTAAGCCTCCTCAGTGAGCAGGTGTCTTTCCCTTGGCAAGTCCCTGCCGCCCTAGGGTTAAAAATCCACCTTCAGCTGGTACCCTAGAGTTCTTCCATATGCAGCCCTTAGCGGGTCATATGTGTATTCTCTAAGTCCTCCCCACGGGTAGGCATCTTGGCATTCCCTCACTGGGATATGCTTCCCAGTGTACCTTGCTATTCCTGTGACAAGTGGGAGTCCTTTTTCCGTACTAGTCTTACGACAGGGTACTCACACTTACGCAGGGCACTGGATGACAGCTGAGTGACGTTGTTGTATTGGAACCCCCATTCGTTAGTCACTAACGTACGTCGTAGTGACTGAACGAAAGGGAACGTCTCGGTTACGTATGTAACCCTCGTTCCCTGAGGAGGGAACGGAGACGTACGTTTCCTCTGCCACGTCAGCTCTGCTGCCTGGAACGCGGAGTTCAGTCTTGGCTCCTGCAGCAGTAACATAATGCGATGTTGCCAGCGTACTTCCTTATATACCCACGAGGTGGGGCAGAGTTACGCATGCAAATTCCACATGCCCATGGCATTGGCACTGCCATTGGGCGCTGTTGAATTCTCGTAGGTAATTGGCTTCTAAGCGAAACCCCCATTCGTTAGTCACTAAGTACGTCTCCGTTCCCTCCTCAGGGAACGAGGGTTACATACGTAACCGAGACGTTCTTTCTATTCATGAAAAAATGCTGAAAAAAACAGTTTTCAACATTGATAATAGTCAGAAAAGTTTCTTGAGCAGCAAATCACATCAGCATATTATTCCCTCAGGTAGATTGCATGTTTTCTTGCGTGGCTGGATTGTTGGACTCAAGAACAATAATCATGTTATTTGCATTCGTCAAAACTGATTTGCAGAAATCAAAATGCGGACAGAGTGAAATAATGGAATTTGCAGTTAGTGCGAGTCCCACTCTAAGTGGGAGCGACCAGACGGCTGTAACGGTATGGATCCACTGGAGGCAAGCTTTAAGAACCCAAGTGCAGTTTATTTACAAACAAAAACTAGGACTTGACTTGAACGGACTTGACTCAAACAGACACCAAGCTCACCAATAGCAGTACAGGGAATAATACTAGACAAGGGAACAAGCAGTGTTGGAAAAGCCACTCTGAAATTGTAGTTTGCAAGCTACAAGCTACTTATACATGAAAGTAGTTACATGAAAGTAGTTACTACAGTCAAGCTACCCTTCTGAAAAAGTAGTTAGATACACTACAAGTTACTACCAAAATGTAGCTAGCTACATCGAAACGACTTTGCTATCTATATATATATATATATATATATATATATATATATATATATATATATATATATATATATATATATAGCAGGATAATCAATTTAAAAAGGCTATTATTCACCTGTATAGACAGCGTTTTAATCTTTTGTTTGTATAAATCAAGTGTAACCTTTTACTAGTCGATTGGTGTGAAGTTTTCAACCCACTCCTGTATGTCCTTTACATAATCATCAGACGATCTCTTCTCTGTGAACCGTAAAGCCGCAAGATGCACGAAGAAACAATAGATGGCGGTGACGCGCAATTTTAGTATGTGATCAAATAGGAAGAAAACACTGTGCTCTGCTGCTTCAATGCATTGCAGACTCGTCAAAACACAAAACCGAATGTAGCTTTTGGTCGCGCTACACCGCTACTTGCTGGAAAAAGTAGTTAGCTACTGGAAAAGCTACATTGTTTTAAAAGCAACTGAGCTACTGACAAGCTACTGAAAAATGTAGTTAAGTTAGTAGCTTAGCTACTTGTAGTTAACTACTCCCCAACACTGGGAACAAGGCAAACATGAGGGCTTAAATACACAAGGACTAATTACTAAAAATACACACCTGTGAACAATCAAGCCAATGAACCAATGACAGAACTGAACTGAGAATCCACATGACTAAAATAACCAGTGACAACAGGGGCACATTCAAGTTCAAACCGGTGCGCAACGTTTTCCAGGTTGAAAGACATGTTTCCTGGAAACGTTGTGCAACGGTGTACAATGGGGTTAGAGATACGTTTTTGTTTGTTGTACATCGTGTTTGGTGGGTGTGTCAAATATGTCAGCCCAATCAGCAGCAACACACGGTATTAAAGAGACAGGTATTAAACACGTATTCATATCGCTTTCATCAGGGTCCATAAATTCTTCAAAAAGAACACAAAGAATGGCCTTCTCAGCTGCCATAGTTGCAACTCTTGCGTCATCAGAACAGGGTGTTCAACGCAGCACCGTTTCCGTTTAAAAACCTTTTTGTAACGTTTTATCAGGGCTGAATGCAGCCCAGGTGTGTTCGACATCGGCTGCGGCTGGATACAACTGATCGGCTAGAGTTGCCGCATGCAGGCGGGGCAGAGCTGCAAACGGAGACATGAAGCCGGACACTTTCTGCTTCCCGTAGTGACGCTCACGCTGTGTTTGAATACTTTATCACAGCTGGAGTGAAATAAATGCAATAATGCACATATGTTTCTGAGACATTTTCATTTAGGATAATACTTTATGTTCTGCTTAATACATCAATTGTGTTTGTACAAGAATAAAGTTCAACATAAGTGAACTATCAGTGAAGTGGGGTCAACGTTTTTTTATCAGTTTTATTTTGATAAACATAACACACAATAACATTGCAACTACATGAAAAGAGGTTTTACTGTTATAAAATACAGATTTGTGAGCATTAGTGGAGCTGAAGGTTTTAGAACCATGTGATTGTTGTCATGTGGTGAATCCGGCCAATTGTAGAACAGCTGTGTCGTCATTAACGCTCGTGCAGTCGCTCTGTAGAAGCTGATCAGAATGCACCAGGCGGCTGCTCTCTAATCACTCTCACGTCACTTTGCGTCACGTGGGATCGATGTTGTCTCAAGTCAGACAAAATTTCTAACCTGCATGCACTGCTTCAAGTCAGCCGGCGATCGGTCTGCGTATCGCTGTATGAAGTCGAACAAGCCTACCATAACACAAGAGACTAGGGAAGACATGACATTGAACATAACAAAATAAGAATATGAACATGAAACAAAACCAAAATACTAGACATAACAACGACAGAGGATTCAAATGATGTTTTGTCCCAAAAGTTAATTTATTTTTGTGTGCGTGTATACTGAACGTATACTGATGCGCGTGAGGGGGGCTGTGATTGGATAATGAAAGGTGTCGGTGATCATTCACAAGTGTCGTGATCAGCACTGCTGCTGTTGCATCAGTCAGTGGTTAGATCAGTGTAGCAGTCAATAAACGGGACAAGGGAGATCACGTATGGGACAAATCAATTAGGCCCAATACACGAGACGTCCCAGCTAATATGGGACAGTTGGCAACCCTACAGTATATCATGAGTTTGATAAGTATATGCATTTAAAAGTAATAGAGTGCTGCAGGGATGATGTAAAAACCTGGAAGTCTAATTCGCTGCTGGTAATGAGTGTGTTTTATTGGTTGTCTCCCAACAGCATCATTTTGTGGGGCTTTGTAAACCTGTAGGCCTATTAATTCTAGTGTGGAATTTTTCTACAATATTCACTCATCATGACAGTAAAATAGGGCATTCTAGTCAATTTACTGCAGTATTTCCTCTCTCAATCAGTAGAAAATGTGGTTAACACCCGGTCATGCATAGGGGAAAAAAAATACTGTCATATACTGCGAAACCGATATAATTTTTTAAAATACCGTGATATAAATTTTTGGTCATACCGCCCAGCACTACTGATGCTCTTCGTATGTTTTGGCGTCATCTCCGGTCACGTTCATATGTCAATTGTGTGAGCTTATTTCGTCCATTAGATCGTAAGATCTGAAAAAGCCCATACATTTACCTCCCCTCGAAGAAATCCGGACAGAAGTGGATGAAAGTGGACAAAAAAGACAGATTAAAACACCAGGTGTATACGGGAATGTCTCCCTCATCTCCTTGTGGTCCGATTGACCAAAACGCATTTTAATACCAGGTGTAAAAAGGGCCTTAGAAACATACATTTTCCAAAATAAACATAACTACTTCAAAATTTGCATTTTCATTATGAGTGTGTGTAACGTTGTAGAAAAAAACGTCAAGGTATCGCCAAATTATGTTTACCACAGGCTTTACTTTACTCATAAATTTAAAAACCCCCATTTTAAATCCCATAGGAAAATCTTAAAGGAACTAGTAGCGAATTAGTCTTCTGGGTTTTGACATCCTCCCTGCACCATTCTATATAGTTGTGGGTGGAAAAACTAAATAAATATTTAATAAATATTTATTAAATGATAGATCATTATATAGTAGGATTTAATTCCAGATAATAATTTTTGGGGTTTTTTCTTCTCCACAGTATAAATGTGTCTTTGTACAAGAAAATAGATAGCTACCTTATTTTTTAGGAATGGGCACGTTGCAAGGGTATCGTCATATTTGAGGCTCCACGACATAAAACAATTTAATGTTTGGTGTTTGTTTAGTTCCTTTCCCTGTAAGTACAGTGATATTTGGCCCGCGGTGGGCACCACATTGAGCTCACAACCATCAATTCGACAGGTGACCTTACATGTTTTCATACATGCATACATATAATCGGAGCTCTTTCTTGGTCACTCAAAAGTCATATTTTGATGTACCAAGGCAAGAGTACCTGTAAAGTAATCAGCACTGTAACACTAAAGATCTGTATGGAAATGTAACTTGCCTGGCTAAATCAGAGGTCAGTATTTACATATAAATGGAATATGCAAAAGTAAATGTGGCTTGACATTATGCAGAGGCACAGATTTAATAGCATAATAAACAACTCGCACAATAGAAGAACGAAAAACAGGCCTCAAGCACTGGAGTGCTTCAGGACTGCAGATTAAAGGCTATTTGTCCATGCAAAACCTAGTTTTTTCTTCTTCTTTTTGTTAAACTTTCAAAAACATAAACATAAATTAACCACACTAAACAATATACAAACAAGGGACAGACACTGTCAGCACTGCTTCAGATAAATATCCATATGAAGTACCAGTAACATAGAAATCGAGTAGAAGTGTTTAATCTCATCTTTATCTCATAGACTGAATTTGTCTGTGACTTGTAATATAGCTACATCAACTACTAAATTAAGATTATTTGCTCTGTGGAGCTTCTCTGCAAGTTTTCACTCAAGCTACAGTACTATGCACTGTTGAAGTTGTTTGCAAGTGAAGCAATATCTCAAAGTCCCAAAACGTGCTCTAGCTACACAGTTTTCTAGCGACAAAAGCTTGATTTTGTGTGTTGTTGTGTTCCAACGTGTTTCAGACCACAATTCATAACGCAATGCAAGTATGAGCTGCATTCTTAGCATTGCTTCTACTGTAGCTTTAATGTTTATGTAAACTTTTCTTTTAGAGTAATTTTTAGCTTTCAGGTCAACTATCATTTGAACTCTATTTCCCCCTTGAGTACTGGAATTTGTTACCGCTACAGCTTGTTAAGTACAGTATGTACAACAGGGCCACATGTGATGTGTTGGTGAAGCATTTGTCTTTGCGTACTTGTGTAGAGTATATTTATTAGCACCTAGGCATGCAGACTGCTTCTACAAACATTTCAACAGCAACTCAGCCACAAAGTGTTAGTCCGCGTAAAATAACAGAGCGGGGTCAGAGCATGCTGAGGCGCACAAGTCGCCAACTTTCTGCAGTCAATAGCTACAGACCTTCAAACTTCGTGTGGCCTTCAAATTAGCTCAAGAACAGTGCGTAGAGCTTCATGGAATGGGTTTCCATGGCCGAGCAACTGCATCCTATCCTTACATCACCAAGTGCAATGCAAAGCGTCGGATGCAGTGGTGTAAAGCAGGCCACCACTGGACTCTAGAGCAGTGGAGACATGTTCTCTGGAGTGACGAATCACATTTCTCTGTCTGGCAATCTGATGGATGAGTCTGGGTTTGGTGGTTGCCAAGAAAATGGTACTTGTCTGACGGCATTGTGTCACGTGTAAAGTTTGGTGGAGAGGGGATTATGGTGTGGGGCTGTCAGGGGTTGGGCTTGGCCCCTTAGTTCTAGTGGAAGGAACTCTTAATGCTTCAGCATACCAAGACATTTTTGACAATTTCATGCTCCCAGCTTTGTGGGAACAGTTTGGGGATGGCCCCTTCCTATTCTAACATGAATGCGCACCAGTACACAAAGCAAGGGTTGTTTTTACCTTTAAAAGGGAAAAAAATATTTAATTATAGTATTGTTTGTTACTCTACCTTGGTAACAGAGTTTGACGGTAACAGACTTGACAATTTTAAACTTTTTAGCCAACAACTTAACTTGCTAGCATAAATGCTAAGAGCACTAATGACATCATGATTAAAATACTTTTAAACAACCCACTGTGTGATCAGTGATAAATTCTGTTTTCCTTTTGACATTGTGGTAACAATTTTGACGTTTTACAAAAAAAACTTGAAAAAAATATTTTCTCAGAGAGAGCACACCTTTCAGTGCTTCAGATCTTAAAAGTGACATAATTTCCTGTATCTTATAGTTGTGGGAGATAATTCCACCAATTTAAAGGCAAAGTATGGTACGGTAACAGAATTGATGCAAGATTTACGGACACAATTTTTATAGAATAAAAGTTATTTTTAATGTTGTAGAATTAGGAAAAATACTATTTAGGGTTTTTTACAAATACAATATTACCAAAAGTAAAATAAAATATTTGGATTACACAATAATACATGATGGACAAAATACACTGACTAATCCATGATTTTCAGTTATATAAGATGCTTATTACAGAAAATATTATATTGTTATGGCCTGTAACATCTTGCGATCCATGACAATGAGTAATAAATTATTAAAATAATTAAAAATATAACCATTTGAAAAAGGCAGAAAAAAAAAAAATACTTTGGACACAAAATGTACCTGCAATTATGCAATTATGGAATCACGCAAGGGCTAAAGATTTCCGAACTCAGATTTTGCATTGGGCTCACAGGAATTCACCACGTTGACTGCACCTTAACACAATGCAAAGAATTTAACTTTTGACTCACCATTTTTGTGTACAATCTGCATCAAATGATCGGTGAACGGACTCTGGGTGGCACTACTGTTTGTACATTTATCCCTATTGACTTGATCGCATGTTTTACTGTTTATTATTTATGCTTCCTGCTTTGTTGCTACCTAGCAACCTCCGTTCTTTGACGTTATCTGCAACACTTATCACAGAAAGGTCTAAGCGGGACATGACGGCTGAGTTAAAAGGGGTTTGCTGAAGCCCTGATGATTAATTTTGATTTAGTACACTAGCCCTGAGTCATGTGAATGGCCTTTAACATCAGGTTATAAACGAACAAGACTGCATGAGATCCTCATGGGAACTTCGCCCTAATTCCTGCTGTGCAGTGCAGGAAGCAAAGAAATGAAGCATAGGGGAAAATGTTCTTTGCCATGGTGTATGACTTCTCGTGGATTAGTGCAACTTCAGCACTGAATAACAAGTCAGCAAGTTTAGAGACCTGGTGGCAACTAGAAACACATTTGATATTAAAAATTAACTTTAATTTGAATTGCATAGAAGCACTGTGGCGATTTTATGTAGCATTTTATTTCCATGAATTTATCTCCACTGCTAAACCCCTATGAACATTATTGTCCTATTAATGATGTTGTCCTCATCCAAAAGGCAGACACTGGAACAATGATCCCAGATTTTAAAAAGTAGAGAGCAGCAGTTAAATTATCCTGAAAATAAAATTGATAGGTTATTTCTTGTAATTTAATTCAGTATAATTTTATAAAAGAAAATGATCTTGGGCGTCTACAGCTCTGTTCCAGACTTGATTCTAATCGAGTTTGTCATTAGCATGTTGCTTAGCTCACAAAGGTTATTGTATTAGCATACATTGGGCCAGATTTACTAAACAGGGCAAATTAGCATAAGAGCGCAAATGACCAACACGATCTACCAATTAGCATCTGGGTTCAAGGGATAGTTCACCCAAAAATGAAAATTACCCCATGATTTACTCAAGCCGCCTTCGGTATTCAACTTATGAAGAAAGTGTAAGTTGAAGAAAGTGTAAGTTGAAGAAAGTGTAAGTTGTCTCTCGCAGTTCAAAGCCCTCCTACGTTGCGTCAGTTATGCTTTTTCGTAAGTTGAATACAGAAGGTGGTCTGGCGGAAGCTGGATATTTTGCTTTATAACATGTTAAATATCTATCTATCTATCTATCTATCTATCTATCTATCTATCTATCTATCTATCTATCTATCTGTCTGTCTGTCTGTCTGTCTGTCTGTCTGTCGGTCGGTCGGTCGGTCGGTCGGTCGGTCGGTCGGTCGGTCGGTCTGTCGGTCTGTCGGTCTGTCGGTCTGTCTGTCTGTCTGTCTGTCTGTCTGTCTGTCTGTCTGTCTGTCTGTCTGTCTGTCTGTCTGTCTGTCTGTCTGTCTGTCTGTCTTTGAGCCGGATGCCTTGAAATTGGATTGGAACAGAGCCTACATATCAGTGTTGATTCTGTGCCAAAATCAATGTTAGATTTACACGAGGATAGTGTGTCACAAAGATTAAGAAACTCTGAGAAAGACACATCACACAGTCTTTTTATCAAAAGTTACAAGATTGGTGTTGTTGTTATCTGAATCATGATGGAGGAAGTTCGTGATGGAGGACTTCTCTCTTTTTAAACTCTTTAATTCTTTTAAACTTTTTAAACTAATTAATTGACAACAGAAACGTGACTGTACACCATTATACAAATAGTGCACATTTTGGAATAGCCTAAAGTCCAAAGGTGTAACTTTTCTTGGTGATTATTCTTAACTGTAAAACTGAAAATACCAAAAATTAAATATGTAAATATATATTACAGGAAAGCATAAATACAATACTGTTTGACAACAGTCAACTGTTTGCTCTTATTTTCAACCATTCTCTACAATGTTAGTTTCAATATTAAAGTCAGTTCAATCACTTGTTACATTCAAATATTCATAACTTAATTATATCAGAATAAACTTGTAAATTACTTACAGTCAAATGTTTTCCAAGGCTAAACTGTTAGAAGATTGCATTTATAAGCTGTGCTGTGACGTTTTCCCATTTCAAAATAAAAGTCCACCGGAGGAAATAATCCACAACAAATAAAATAGTAAAAAATACCATTAAAATTGTTAAGGGCAGCACAGGAACCACAGGTGTAATGGTCTCCCATTACAAAGGCAGTTCCAAACCGAGCCTAATAATATTGCCTTACTTTACACAAATTTTGTGTAATTGTATCTTTTGTGCATAAGGCAAGCCCAGAATGCATTGCAGCAAGCTTATTGAACAGTCCAGGATGATGGACGGAGAATTGAAGAGTATGAATAAAACTGATTTGATTTAATTAAAGTCCCCTGTGGTGAAAATATGTTTTAATGTTGTTTATGTCTATGTGGTGTTTTTAATATGCTTGAAGACAAACCAGTCAGCACCATTGCTTAGTATTTTCAACTTAAAACTGCAGTGAACCAAAGAAGTGTCTCAAAAATGCTGTTTGAAATTGCTGATGTTTCTGAACTCACAAACTACCTTGTAACCAATCATGTCAACGTGTGGGCGGGTTTTAGCATATCATTAACTATGACCACTCTGAAGCAGGGGAGTCTCAAGAGAAGCCAGGTTATCCCAGTATATATTTCTATTGATATTAAAAATCGATTAGATTTAGCAATATAGCGGGTGTATGATGTTATGATGGACGGTATGCCTTGATTAAAAGTTGACTGAGTGAATCTCGGAGGTGGTGCTAATTAACATATATTCATGAATCCACGTTTACTAAATGAAGCAGTTACATTCAAGCTATTTTAAGGCATGAAGATTTTTTTTTTTAAATTAATGTGAAATAAATGTGATGAAAGATGAGTTATGAGGGATAAAATTATTGAATACAGTGGGACTTTAAAAGTGACTTATTTCACACAATATTAATGGGTTTTTGTGTGTATCTGCACA
This sequence comes from Romanogobio albipinnatus, assembly GCA_023566225.1. Classification (NCBI taxonomy): domain Eukaryota; kingdom Metazoa; phylum Chordata; class Actinopteri; order Cypriniformes; family Gobionidae; genus Romanogobio; species Romanogobio albipinnatus. Next base: position 18,491,153 of record CM042263.1, read on the forward strand.
CTGAACTGTTAGCATAGCAACATGTTAACATTAGATTATATTGTGAATGCGAGATAATTATGTGGCTGCGTAAAGAGTGCAACATTAGTCAATCGTGTGGTGTATGTGTGAAGAGCACCACTTTTATGCAAATTAAATTATATTTTTTCCCAGCTTACAGGAAACATTCTGGAACAGTTTGGCAAGTTTCTCTCAAATGTGCTTCCAGTAACGTTAATTGAATGTTCTCAAAATGTTATAATAATGTCTCAAAATGTCAGTTATAATGCAAAATAATGTTATACATCTGGGTTTTTTTTTCTGAAATGTTTTAGTTGGATGGTCATCTAATGTTTTTAAATGTTTCAGAATGTTCAGAGAACATTCAAGATTAACATTCCCATAATGTCTGCAAAATTATAAAATGGAATGTTTTAAAAGCTGGAAGTTTTGAATGTTCAGAGACCTCTCATAAATAATGTTTTCACCACTTAATAGAAATGTGAGCAACATGTTCTTTGAACATATATTTATTAGCTTGGTTAATGTTGAGTATTGAGCTGTTAGCTTAGCAACATGCTTGCTAATACTTTGCTTACTTGATTCAGCTTTTACATCAAAATTACCCAGAACAATTTGTCTCAGGAACTTTTTTCCCTCAGACCTGTTGCTGTCTGCGTTTCCATCAAGATCTAAAGTAGAGACCTGCGTGGGACGGATTTTTCCGTCCCACTCCTACAAAAATATAAGTTACCTTCTCCCGCTCCTGCCCGCAACATTCATGTTTCCCGCCCGCAAAAGCCTGCATAAAAGTATAAGTTGATTTTTTTTCTGTACGTCCATTAAATAGTTTTAAGTAATTTAACATAAAAGCAAGCATGTGCGTGGTTTGACATTGCAGAATGTGCAAAGTGCGCTCCCTTAATAATTCCTAAAAAGCTGACATCTCAGTTCAGCTCATCTCACAAAGCCCCGTTATCAGTGAAGCTGACTTCACAATGAATCTTTCAAAATGTCTACACATTTTCCTTGTTATAATCTCAGGATTTGCCAGCATGCAGAATTCAGCACTGAACAAAAACTCACTTTGAGGGGTGAGTGGATTCTATCTTAAATGCATCTGATTGGCTATTGCGTTCAAGAAATCAACACACATGTCTGTGATTTGCTACACTGCACAACGCTAAAACAACATGTTATAAATAGAAACTCTGCCTATGCTAGCGCCTGTGAAGTGTTTGTGTTTTGTTTTAGTTATTCTTGTTGCTTTTGTGCAATAGATGAATAACAATGTATTTTTTGAGATGTTTTATTTTTAGATATTTCTAATTTGCGGGAGTACCGCAAATCGTTTTACTCTCCCGCAACCCGCACACACAAGTACCTTACTGCCCACACTCTGCCATCAAATCTAGTCCCACGCCACACTCTATTGTAGGACTGCGCATGACTTTCCAGTTCCCGCTGGATTTCGTCCTCCACATATAAGCTTAATAAAGCCTGAACCTCATCGTCGGCCCATCTGTCATACTCCATTATTGATTCGAATAGCAAACAACTCTTACTGCACGCACCGTAGCATACTTTTAAAAATGGTGATCGAGGCAGGAGTGGGCTGAGCCCACCCAAATGTCTGCCTTGCCCACCCAATCAAAGTTTATGAGCTGATCGTGTTAATTTGTTTTTACTATTTGTGCATTGATTAAAACAATCTGAGGTGGGCTATGTGTTGAAAGTTTTGATAAAGGGCTGTAGAATGTCCCAAACTATCACAAAAATAACACCAGAAATTTAGAGTAATTTTTCTTTTATTAGCTGAAAGTAGCGGCGCATTATAGGCTACTCGCGCGCTTCAGAAAAGCAGTAGCAGTTTCTGTAGCAGAAAAGCAGAGGCTGCAGTCGCACAAACGCAAACAGTATCTTGTAAATATTTATATACAGCTCTGATTTGATTTGAAAAACCTCGCTCATTTAAGAATGTGCATTGCATGGAGCTAGAACATAAGTGTTTAAAATGCAAATGCATAGTTCAGTTGAAACCTTGCCCTCTTTGGCTTGCTGTTGATTCTGTGAATTGAATGTACGAGGCAAACTGACTGTTTAAATAACAGCACTGAAATAAAAATGTGCTGTTTACTATCTTTTAAACAGGAGATGCAGGTCTAGAGACACGTTTTTTAAATGTTATTTTAACTTGAATGCCGCGTTTATAAAGCCACGCCATGCACGATACTCTGCAAAGGTATATGGAAGAGATGTGAGCACAACAGTCAACAGATGCGAGTGACACAGTCTAACGGTCTAGGGTGACGTTTACATTAAAAAACTATATAAAAGTAGCGCAATGGAATTAAAAAACACATCCTGTGTGGCTTTTAATTTTATTAAATTAAAATAGCATTCATTGCTATAGTAACATGTAGGCTTCCATTCTGTTTTCTTTCCAAATTATCACTGGATCTATCTATCTAGTGTATACCCTCCTTCCACAACTATATATCATACTCCTCTAATATGCCATAGGGAATCACTTTGACTGGTCTTCTTTAGTTTGGTGCTAGTTATGTGTGTGTGTGTGTGTGCTGACTGACTGATCCCATTTTTACCCAGCTCAGATGTAGCCATGCAGACGCTCTCTCTCTTTCTCTCTTCCACTTCTTCTCCATCTCGCTCTGTCAGGGATGAAAAGGAACTGCATTATCTTTCCTCAGCACACAGTTGACCCAGTTAAAACTCAAAAAAAAAAAAGTATGACAATTTAAGAAAACTGGCAAACTTCATTTCTCCCCTCACTTTAGCGAGCATATGGGAACTCCACAGGAACATGGCAACTATTTAAAGGTGGTCTGTGATTGAAATGACATGTATCAGAAGAATTGGTTTGACTGTGTTGTGCCTGGGTGTATAGTGTGCATTGCACTTATTAAAGAATAGTTTACTTAGAAATAAACATTCAGTCTTCAGTTACTCACCCTCATATCGTTCTAAACCTATATGACTTTCTTTCTTCTTTGGAGCACAATAGGAGATATTTAGGAGAATGCTCATGCTGCTCTTTTTTCCGTAATGAAAGTGAATGGGAAAATGTATTTTTAAAGTTGTCAAAGTTGTTTCAAAGTTTGTTCTTAGAAATGTACTTTAAAAATGTAATATATATTGTACTATAAAGATGTAATGTGGTGTAACCATCAAGTGAACGTAATAAAAAAGTCTCCTTACTCTTTAAATACATGTGAGTGTTAAATATTAACTATAACCTTCAAATCATCTAAAATAAAAATGTTAAGGATTTTAAAGAATTATTATTTATTATTAATGATTTATTCAACAGATATAATTTGTAAAAAAAAAAAAAATTGAGTGGTTGAACCACATGCCATTTTACAAACTGAAATAGCCTTATAAAATGAGTCATAACAAGGTAAATTAATTTGATATTTTAAGAGATTCTCTCTGATGTCATTTTTTTGTTTTATATTTTTTTTCTGTAGGCTGGCTGCACTATAAACAAAATTATATGATCAATAAGTTATGACATGTGTTTTTACATTGCTTTAACTCATCAAAATAAGTTAAGCAATTTTCTACTTTTAGTTATACAAGATTCCGCTTGTTTTTTTTTTAGAAAGTCAGTTTAATGTAATTTAAGTTGAAATGACTTAAACATCCAAGTTGATTGTATCTAAAAATGTAAGGCATTTACAGTTACATCTGATGTAAGTGCATTAAATACTGTATAGAGTATAGAAGTAACTGTAATTAAATAACAGAAAAATTAAGAGTAATCCCTTTCATAACTCTTTCAAGGAAAAAAGATATTACAGTAATTAATTACTTAGTAATGCATTAAACCCAACGCTATGTGTGTAAATATGTGTGTATTTAAAATAATAATATTAGAAGATTATGACTAAACAATGTAATAAGATTTTCTTTTGAACAATTATTAAATACGCAGGTGCTTGTATTTATCTATACTTAAAGCACATTTCCTTTCCAGTGTCAATGAACTATTCATTCCACCATTTTCGATGCGTGCAAACTATTTAATCTGATGAACACAGTTGCTTATGCCCTAGATTTTCAGATCAGTCCGTTTTGCCGAGGAAGAACTTTGTGAGACAGGTGAACTCAAAGGAAACAGCTGCTCAGCAGAATGGAGTTTCAAAAAGTGATTTTTAAGCATTTAATCAGTGTTCCACTTTTCAAACCGATTTCAGCTGCCACGCTTTGCAGTCGTATTAAAATGTTCACAGTTTCCTGTGTCTGAGCCAATGTCTGGGTTAGCACTGCAGTAATTAACCTAAGGACACAGAGGGAATAGATTTAAAGGATAGTTCACTCAAAAATAATGATAATGTCATCATCTTCTCACCCTCGTGTCACTTTGTACGATATATTTTTTCCCCTCTTCTGTGGAACACAAAGGGAGAAGCTAGGCTGCATATTCAGGCTGCTCTTTTTGAAAGACATTTAAAATTGAATGGGAATTCTGGCTGTCAAGCTTCAACAGGGACATAAAAGTACCAGAAAAGTTGTCCATATGACTCATGCACACTATCCCTTGCAACAGGGTTGTAAAGCAGTGCTGAGAAAAAAAACTTTAAGCTTGACTAAATGACTCATTCAAAGTAGTTAAACTGGAGTCATTGTGTTATTTTGAAAGAAAATTGTGCTTTTTAAATGTATTGCTACATTGAAAAAAAAATGAAAGAAAAAACGTGTAGAAAAAAATATTACTCAGAAATTGCTAGTATAAAATAATGTTTATTTTATTTTATTTCAGTGTATCACATAATAATTTATAGTTTAATCAGAAAAGTATTTCTTAAAAATACTACTAAGTATTTATTAAAAAACGTTTTTTTTAATGAATCATGATTATAGTGACAAGTTAAACTGCAAGTGTAATGGAGACCAGATAGTAAGAGCTGTTCGAGTAAACCTTACTTTCTTGGCCTCAAGAGGCAAATTAGTGACTGACATTAGAGGCTGCGGTCTTTAGTCCTTGTTAGCGCACTTGCCTCTGGATTCAAATCCCACTTGGAGTGGTGCAGGTAAACCTCACTCCCCTGGCCTCAAGAGGCGTATTAGCAACTGATGCTAGAGGCTGTGGTCTTTAGTTTCCTTGTTAACGCACCTGCCTCCCATGCCAGTGACCCTTGTCCAAATCCCGCTTGGAGTGATGTGAGTAGGACCAGTCACATTGGTGCCATGACCCGGATGGGAGTGAGGATCAGGGGTGAGTGTAACAGGCCCGCTAGTAAGAGCTGTGGGAGTAAACCTCACTCCCCTGGCCTCAAGAGGTGCATTAGCGACTGATGCTAGAGGCTGTGGTCTTTAGTATCCTTGTTAGCACACTTGCCTCCCATGCCGGTGATGCTGGTTTAAAATGCCACTTGGAACGGTGTGAGTATGACCAGTCACATTGGTGCTGTAACCCAGATGGGAGTGAGGGCTGAGTGTAATGGAGGTCAGCTAGTAATAGTTGTGTGAGTAAACCTCACTCCACTGGCCTCAAGAGGTATCCTGACAAGCCAGACCCACATCAAGATGTTGGGTCTGGGAACACACCATTGGCAGGGCTCAATCCAAGGGGCGGGATAAATGGTTGTCTTTCAAATTCTCTCTGCACGCAATAGGACAGCGCTACAACCAGCCAGAGCGCTATAAGTGTTGAGACAACAATCACAAGCGGGTTGTGGCTGAGTCCCATGCATTTTCCCACCAGCGAAGCTAGTTGATAGATTCAACTTTTGCTGTATCCGGTTGGCTACTCCGAACACATCACAGCCTTTCTTTGTTAACAGGAAAGTAGCAGGGAATACACGCGGAACCGCAGCTACTCTGCCATCATTATGTTAAGCCCGCCCACCGACTCACGTATACACGGTATACAAAATGTGATTGGCCTGACTAGAGTTTGGTTTTTCAAGCTCGCGAGCCAATGGAGAGTTGCCAGACAAACCTGGCTGCAAATTACATCCATTACATCTTTAGCATCCTCGTTAGCGCACCTGCCTCCCATGCCAGTGACACAAAGTCACATCACGAGTCCTCTAAGTCTGAGACCGAGACAAGACAGAGTACAAATGTAGTCGAGACTGAGACAAGACCAAGATCTTCAAAAAATGGTCTTAAGACCGATTTCAAGACCAAGACCAGTCTCAAGTACTACAACACTATGTAACAGAGGCCAGCTAGTAAGAGCTGTGCAAGTAAACCTCACTTTCCTGGCCTCAAGAGGTGCATTAGCAACTGACACTAGAGGCTGCCGTCTTTAGTGTCCTTTTTAACACACCTGCTTGGAGCAGTGCAAGTAGGACCAGTCATATTGGTGCAGTGACCCGGATGGGAGTGAGGATCAGGGAATTAGTGTCATTAAAATATATCAGACTTTCCAATTATAGATGTGAGATAGAACATTTTAAGAAGGCACACTTGATTATTGTGTCTTGTAAGGGTGCATGTGCAATACAATGTACTACTGATTTAACATTTAGCACTGCACTGCTAGGGACAAGCTACAGTTTCGAAAACAGCCACACTACTGTGACGCTGCTGACAAATGTACTGTATTTAGCATTGCTACCTTCAGTTGGTTACTTCCCAACACTACTATCTATGCATTTGTGTGTGAGACTTCATTATCGGGCATATTGAGCTTTTCACCTCATGCTAGCAGTTTGAGATGCTGTTTGCTAACTGTATCAACCCTTCAGTATGTGCAGTGGGAAATGTTATTCTCTATGAAGCTAAATTCTCAACACAAATTCTTCTTTGTGAATAATTTATCAAAAACCTGAAACCCAGCTAATAGCCCTGACAAAGTTTTAACTACTGTATGTATGTAAGGCAAAGACACTTTTGGTCAGGAAAAGTTGGTCAGGACTCTGTGCAGGCTAGTCAAATTCCTTCACATCAAACTCGCTAATCCATGTCTTTACGGACCTTGCTTTGTGCACTGGTGCACAGTCATGTTAGAACAGGAAGGGGCCATCCCCAAACTGTTCCCACAAAGTTGGGAGCATGGAATTGTCCGAAATGTCTTGTTATGCTGAAGCATTAAGGGGTCCTTTCACTGGAACTAAGGGGCCAAGCCCAACCCCTGAAAAACAACCCCACACCATAGGGGTGTAACGGTGCACATATTCGTACCGAACCGAACCGTTTTGGTACAGGGCTTTCGGTACAGTGCATGTGTGTACCGAATGGTTCCTAAGGCAATCTTTAACAGTTAACAGTAGACTTGATTTAAGTGCATTTAAGAACATACTTCAATCTGAGTTCCCACACAAACATATGAATTATTCAGTCAATTTTAAAACGAATTTCAAACGATAAATGCTGTTTTGATGCTCTTAAATGTGACATGACTGATCACTGTATAGGCGCATCAGTTTAAGCGTTGATGCGGCCCGCGAGTGAATGCGATTATCTCTTCCTAAAGAATAAACATTAATTAATATCTTATGGTATGTTGAGGATACATTAAAAAATTACTGAAAAGACGTCAATAAAACAGCCCTAGAGTCCTGTGGCGGCGTGCTTTACACCACTGTATCCAACGCTTTACATTGCTCTTGGTGATGTAAGGTGAGGATGCAGCTGCTCGGCCATGGAAACCCTTTCCATGAAGCTCTACGCACTGTTCTTGAGCTAATATGAAGGCCACACAAAGTTTGGAGGTCTGTAGCTATTGACTGTCGCTATTGACCCCACACTGTGATTTTTACGTGGCCTACCACTTCGTGGCTGAGTTGATGTTGTTCCCAATTGCTTCCACTTTGTTATAATACCACTAACAGTTGACCATGGAATATTTATTAGTGAGGAAATTTCACTAATTGACTTATTGCACATGTGGCAACCTATCACGGTACTATGCTTGAATTCACAGAGCTCCTGAGAGTGATTCATTCTTTCACAAATGTTTGTAGAAGCAGTCTGCATGCCTAGGTGCTTAATTTTATACACCTGTGGCCATGGAAGAGATTGAAACACCTGAATTCAATGGGATTTTGAGGGGTGCTCCAATGCTTTTGGCAATATAGTGTATTTTACATTTTGACAAATTGACGGTGCGGTCACATTAGCAAATAAGGTCCATTGTCAATCGTATTGTGATGTATGAAGCACTGCCTACATAAGTCACTTTCAAACCAATCAGTGAATTTGTGTGACCACCTTGAACATAAGCACAATGTTTTTGCCCTCACGCAAAACACTCAAACATACAGATTCCAATTGAAATTACTGGATTTTGCCCACAAATTTCATAGAGCAATGGTACATGTGAATGCACCTTAATTCGTATGAATTTGCACAATCTTATACAAACGTTACTGTGTAATTTGTAACTGACCTTAAAGCTCACTTTTGTTCTAAAAGTTAAAGTTTCTTTACAATCACATCATTCAAATTCATACAAAATCATACAATCATGTTTTCTCAGAATCGTGTCGAAAGGCCCCCGGTTAGGCTAAATAAAAAACATTCCTTACACACTGCTGTAGCTCAAAGGGGTCTCTAAAAATTATTTTTACTTTTAAAAATTACTTTTGATATCATAATTCTGATTCAAGTGGACAACGACAAATTCAACAAATTTGCTTTTCAGCTCCTCAACAGGAAGGACATTTCCTGTTTGATTTAATGTAGGGTCCCCGCTATGTATTATTTTTGAAGGAAAGTAGGTAATGAACTCTTCATGTACATGTACAGCCACTTTGTCGGATTAGCGCAGTGTCTTGTGGGTTTCCACGGTCTCTGGAGAACATAATGATGTTAATACTTAATTTAAAGAGCTTTCTTCTCCCTACCACTCTTCTTGGCTCTCCCCTTCCCCTTGTTCCTCTGTGTGGGAGGGATGCAGAGCGAACAACTGTCTAGAGACTCGTGATGTGGCATTTCCTTGAGAGATGATTTTCCCAAAATGTCTTAAAGGGAATTACAAAGAGATTAACGCCTCCTTGGCCACATCAACAAACATTTGCTTGTTAAGGCAAGCTGCCAACATTGTTGCGTTTGTCAGTGATTAGCAATGTAATTTTGTGGGTAGTTAAACGACCCGATGGCATGAGTTTGGAGGTGGGACTTCCTGTTTGTTGACAGGGACGTCATTAACCCAGAGAGTTTTTGATCTAACAAAACATTTTTAAAAACCATTTGAAATGACTTGACAAACTGTTTTTTTTTTTGCACACTTCAGAATCTTGGTGGAAGTAGTAGGACATCCAGGTACTTTTCCGTTTTGCCCATGAATTCGGACATACCACTCATTTCACATTGTGTTTCTCGCCTACTGTTTTATGACTACAACAAATTCAAAGGGTCATCCAGGAACATTTTGCTTACGGTCACCGCGACGGTCCTGATTTTGCCAAGTTAGACGCATTCCTGGGTCAACATATTTTGTTGATCCTGGAACAACATTACTATCCAAAAATGTTGTCCTAACACTATACCTACCTCTAAACCTAACCCTACCCATAAGTTTGATTGGTTGATTGGAATGTTGTTCCAGGATCAACAAAGATGTTGATCCAGGAACATGTTGTACTTGTTGTAAAATCATGAACACTACAAATTCGGACATACTGTACTACTCATTCCATACTGTTTCTCGCCAACTGTTTCAAGAATACAACAAATTCGAACATACTACTCATTTCACAGTGTTTGTCACCTACTACGAATTTGGACATACTACTCGCTTTTCGCCTACTATATAGTAGGCAGGTATTCATGTTTGGATGCAGAGTCTGTCTCTTTTTGAAATAGACAGTAGACAAATAAGATTATAATATGCTACATGCTAATGTTAGCTAGCAGCAGGTGGTATTAGAAAGAAGACAACATTTCATTGGTCCAATATTTGGTTACGCCCCCAAGTGCAAGATGATCTCATCAATATTGTTAGTCTGTTTTCCAAAGAGAGAAAGTACATCTGATAAAAGCTAATTTTCACAACTTTTAGCTGTACATTAGCATATATAGGTAGCTCCTAGGCTAACAAATATATACTAAAAGCTACAAAACTCCAATTATATGTCTTTATATCGTCAAGGTGGATTCACTTTTCTGTATGGCCACTTCACAGTTGTCGGTCTGTCCTCCATCCTAAGGTTAACCCCCCTCCCCTCTTTCTCCCAATTCTAATGAGGTATTATTAGCTGATTAGAGAGGACCCTCATGAAAAAGATTAAAGCTAGAGTGAGCGAGTCGGAGTGAGCAAGCTGGATAGAGGGAGGGAGGTAAAAAAAGATCAACTCACTGCTAGTTGTGCTGTGGAAGCAGTGGGATAAAGCTTCACAGTGAGAGAGAGGCAAACTGGGATATATTTCTATTTATTTCCCCCTCTGTTCCCGTTTCCTGGCTTGTTGCAAATCAAATGAAAAAGACAAATTTAGCATCCTAACAGCCAAAGCGTCTCCTCAACGTGCTCCTTCAGAAGACTCTCCGTGTCTAATGTGACACGTTGGGGTGGAATCGTGGGACATTCGGTCACGCAAAGCTAAGGGAAGGATGGATAGAGTGAACCGGGTTTTAAACATCGTAAGACAGATGTCTCCCAGGAAAAGGGAAAGAGGGTCACATTGGGAGGCGGAGAGCCCGGAGACCTGCGAGGAGAGTCTGTGCTCTCTCAGCCTTTGCATCAGCGGTAAGACCACCCCTGGCAAACTTTCTCTCTCGCTCTCTGTCTCCCTCTCCGTCTCCCCCTCCTCCCACTCTAATCCTTTTTTCATTACTGCTTTGTGGGTTTGATATTAACTTTGACCTGTGGTGTTCCGCCACAGACACCGAGGAGAGAAAACGCTCTCTCTCTTTTTCGTCAGTTATTATCATCATGTTTCCTCTGAGGGGAAGAGGGATTGAATTAATGGAGAAACTCTTGAACTTAATGTGGAAATGTTGTTCCTGCAGAATTGATTTTGTATTAGGGTTTTAAATATTTGATGAAATGGATGTTTCTGCGAGGTGCAATCATAATTCTCGACTATATTTATCATCTCAACTCGTTGTCTGCTTTTGATATGGTAGGGTCTTCAGAGATCAGTGAAGCTTCACTGATATTAATTAAGTAAAGATCATAACTCTTCATTGAGTTATGACTAGCATGAGTAATGGCTGTTTTAACAAGAGAACTGACCGCTGCATTATTATCTCCAGGAAGTTTGAAGACACTTAAGTTTGTGTGATTGGTTTTGTGTCCAAATCGATTGGAAGAGGTGAATCTGTCCTTTGAAATCTTTTTAGCTTTTCATCTCATGTGGGTTTCATAAATCATTTCCTAGACATCATTGTACCATCTCTTTAGCTCCTGTTGCGTTTTTTTTTCCTGAAGTTTTTAGCATTTGGTTGAAGGGATTCCAAAAATAAAAAATCTCTCATTATTTACATTGCCATTCCAGTTTTGTAGGAGTTTCTTTCTTCTGTGGAATACAAAAGAAGATATTTTGAGATCGTTTTTGGTTCATACAATAAAGGTCAGCAGGTTCCAATCTATGTTATTTTGGACCCATTGATATTCATTGTACGGACAAAAAAACTGCAGAAACATTCTTTAAAATATCTTCTATTGTGTTCTACAGAAGGAAAAAAAAGTCATACAGGTTTGAAAATGGCACAAGGGTGAGTGAATGATGGTTGAATTTTCATTTTTGGGTGAACTATCCTTTTAAGTTGGACTACCAAAGGTTTGCAAATAAAATGCAAGGGGAACTTACTAAGAGTGAATTTATTTGCATATGATCTCTGCGTTGTTATAGTACCCTATTCACTATAATTATATATTAGTATTATTTGGACAAAATTAGGTAATTCCAGAACTTGCAGGTCTGCTCTGAACATTGGATTGTGGAGGAAGCAGCAGACTAAAAGCAGTTCCCACAAATAAAACAAATAATCGGTGTAAAAATGTGTTCAATAAACATTTTTAATTTGAATGAACCAAACCAACCAATACAAACATATGCATGCCGTCAGAGGTGTTTATAAAAGATATGCTCTTTTGGTCACATGACCATAGCACTGCTGTTACATAAAACTACTAACAAATTAGGGGTTAACAAACAATTGTGTTACCTTTTGAAGCTTGGAAGGGTTCAGTTTGAGCAGATTTTATACCATCATCACTGTGCTCATCAGAGCTCATGTCCCAGTACATTCAGCATCTTGCTCATTTTCGCCATCTCAAACATATTCTCAAAACTATCATTTTCAACATCTTCAAAATCAATATTTTGATCTCTGACAGCTTCTTCACCAGATCCACCATCAAGTGACAGTGACATTAATATTTGATTGCGTTCAGTACTTGCTCTGCTGTAAATCGCTGAGCCATTTGAAGATTTGCTGATTATTCTTCCTATTCTTTTGTTTTCTGTCTGCGATAACTATGAGTGAAATGTCACTAAATCATTGTGTATCAGACATAATAAAGGTGAAATTAAAACATAAAATAATATAACATAAAATAAAGGTGAACTGCACTTATTCAGTCATCAAAGATTCAATTATTGTTGTGCAGAAAAAAATATACTTACACTGTTACACACCTCGGGTCGTTAGCGACCCATATATACGATTTACATTTTTTTGGTTTATAATGAATTGATTGAGGAATACTAAGAAGGTTGATGTCTAACTTTAAAAAAAAGTTAAAGCTAAAGGAGGAGGGTAGTGAATGACGTCGTGAATGTAGGGTAGTGAATGACGTCCCTGGTCACTAAAGACCCGAGGTATGCGTTTTAGTGTTAATCCCGTCTTCTGTATTTACGCTTTAGTCTGAACAGACAAATCACATGCAAAAGTCAGAGCAAACTTTGTTGCTGAACATATGTGTGGGTGTGAATATCTCTTAATGCAATTTGATGCGATTTTATTAGGACTGTTCAGCATCACTCTAAACACCTAGATCTGCTCTTTAAACTGACGGAAGTTTACATGGTTGGATATATGACAGCTAACATGCTCTTCTCCATCATTTGATTCTGCCATGATCAATACAAATATACACAAACTAATCTGTTGAATTAAATTCCATTAGCACAGCATTTGTGCTGGGTTTTGTGTATATGGTGCAATCTATTATAGGCCTAACTGCCATTAAAAAAAAAGTGTTTTTATCTTTTCCAAGAAATACAAATGTTCCAGATGATGCAATCTCTCTTGTGTTTCTCTGGACTAGATCCACAACATGAGATATGTTACATCTTGAGCTGTTTTTAAATATTTCATCTTCCATTCTCTCCAGAAAGATTACATTGCTTTACATGTGATACATTATTTAAAACCTGGCGGAATATACTCTCTGATGTATTCGCGAGAGGCCCTGTGTCTTTAATGAGGCATCTCACGTTTACACACAGGGGAGGCTGTCTTGCGCCCCGCGACACTCTGTAATTATGAGCAAAACTGTATTATTAGGTATCCCTATTATATTGCTGCTGAATGCAACACTTTGTCTGTTCCAGAGACATAATGTCCTCTAACAGCAGTGATATATTCCGATGGGACTTGCGCATCAAACTGGAACGCATTTCAATATCTTGTGTACAGGTTTCCAGTCAGGCCCGCTTTGATTCAATGGTTATTATGTGCTACAGCTCTAAAGGTTTCTGTGAGTGTTTTAAAAGCTTCCAATGTGCCATTTTCAGCCGATTAGATCAGACTATGTTAAAATAGATTGTATTACCACAAAGTGAGGCTGTCTATATATGGCAGCCGAAGTGACTTGGTTTCTTGTAACTTGGATGAAGTCAGTGTGACAAGAAAGAAAGAGCGATCGACTCCAGCTCAGTAGCTGGGTGCTAAATATACCCCATCTCTCTGAACACACACCGAGTGCACCTGGGAACTGTTCCCTAACCTTACAAAAGGAAAGCTGTAAGAGGCAGAGAGACTGGTAACACACAAAGAAATTCTGCTTCTGAGCTTTACATGTTTGATGCCAACACAATCTGTTTAATCCTTAAGCCCTGCCTTAAAACGACCAATCATACCTTAGCAACTGTTGCATTCCACCATTGAATTAGTTTTGATTTGATTTAGCGAACAGGATGCAAAATTAACATAATTTAAAATCAGATGAAATTCACAGATTACACATTATCCATAACTTATGCAATACTCCAAGAAACATTTGAATATATTAATATTTAGTGTTTGAAATGCCACCCATAACAATGTGTATTTAAATTGTATGATATAGCATGTATTTACAATAAAAGTAATAAAAGGTTGGTAAGATTAATGTTTTTGAAAGAAGTCTCTTGTGCTCACCAAAGCTGCATTTATTTAACAATGAAAACACACCGAACACTGTTAAAAAAGTTTTATTAAAAGTGTGGGGGACGCATCCCCCGCGTCTTTTACATCCATGGAAATCTTACGCAGATCTCTTAAGATGTTCTTGTGCATGTTGTTACATTTATTCAGGTCTTTGTAGCATTGATTGTAACTTAAAATTTCACAGTACCATAATGAATGTGTTAGAAAGGGTTCTGTTATCTTACAGTAATTTTATCAGTCGTAATGAGGCTTTTCTCTGTTCACTTGACTTTGAAGAGCTTTTGCCTTTATTCTAATTTGCAGTCCACAGTTTTTTAATCTTATTACTGTGTAATTGAATAATTCCCATAAGGAAAATGGCAGATAAAAATGCGTTTCTGTCACACTTCATTATTGCCATCTTAGCATCCAGTATTGTATATATTAATGGGGAATATATACTTTAAAAATAACATAAAAAGATATATTTTACAATAGTAAACATTTTTCACACATTTCCAATGTGTTCTAAAGGCAAACAATATGTTGCATCTTGCACTGCGCAGGATTTGTGTTCTTTTTTCTTCACAGTCTCAGCTGTACATTTGACTAGTTCTTCAGGTCAATGATCCTGTGAATTCAGGCAGTAAAGAAAACAATATGAGACCAGGATCTCTGGGGATGCCAGAGGCCGATATGACACGAATCCAATGTTGCCTTTGACCTTTGAAGTTTTTGAGTTTGTGTGTCAGTGTGGTCTCATTCCTTGGTAGTGCATATAATACACCCCACACTGAATCCTGAATATTTTATGAGTGCTACACATCGAGAAGCGACAACATTCCTTCTGCCGCATGCTTTTCAGATATGTCATCGGATCCATCTCACAGAACATCCACATTCTGAAAAGAAGAAAAAATAAATAAATACCAGCAGGTTTCTGATGCATCATGGGAATGGCAAAGGAGTCTAAAAGATTTGTGGGAAGAAATCAGAACAAATTTGATTTCACAGCAAATATAGAATGATGAATGCTAGCTGCAATTTGGAGCTGCTGGAAATAAGTAATCCTGTTTTATATAGCTGTGCTGTATTATAATATCATATAAGATTTGATTTATCTCACAGGTGAGGAGGTTATGATCAGGTTTAAGATGAGGCAAGATGTTTCTTTATTGCTCAGAGGTTGCTCTTTCATACCTCATGAGACTTTGAATTCTTGGTTATTGAAATATCAACTTTGACTCAGAACTTTTGGCTAAAATTCCTTTCTGGGAGAAGGTAAAATAGGCCATGAATAAGACATTTTTATATTCATATCAAAATGTGTAGTGTTTAATTTTAGATTTTGGAGCCCAGATTGAGACATTAGTGAGATCTCATGCTGAGAAGCCAGGAATTTGTGCGAAAAATGGAGCCAAAAAATGATAGATAAATATGGCAAGAATGTGTCATCTCTTACCAACCGTGAATACAGCTTCATTTGCAAGTACTTGACTTAATTCAATCCTAACCAGTCATATTCAGCTTGTGTCGAGTGAAATTAGGTCAGAGTACATGTTTTTCCCCCTCTCTTCTTTTCTCTCTAGCTTTGATTCACTCATTTTAACAATTATTTTGTATATTCGTGGCCTTGAGTTCCTTGTTTTATGGAGCAAACTCATCAGCTGCTAGATTAAATCCACAGAAGCATGATAATGGAATGTTCATCGTATTTAATTAAGTTACTTTTGAATATTCATAGCTTGCAGAATTATTATTTTCCCCTACACTTTTCATGTTGCCTGGCCATGAAATTATGAAACTTGAAAAAGAAACTGAAAACCAGTGGACTAGTTCGTTTTTAAGTCAAAGGATTATTAGGAACACCTGTTCAATTTCTCATTAATGCAATTATCTAATCAACCAATCACATGGCAGTTGCTTCAATGCATTTAGGGGTGTGGTCCTGGTCAAGACAATCTCCTGAACTCCAAACTGAATGTCAGAATGGGAAAGAAAGGTGATTTAAGCAATTTTGAGCGGGGCATGGTTGTTGGTGCCAGACGGGCCGGACTGAGTATTTCACAATCTACTCAGTTACTGTGATTTTCACGCACAACCATTTCTAGGGTTTACAAAGAATGGTGTGAAAAGGGAAAAACATCCAGTATGCGGCAGTCCTGTGGGCGAAAATGCCTTGTTGATGCTAGAGGTCAGAGGAGAATGGGCTGACTGATTCAAGCTGATAGAAGAGCAACTTTGACTGAAATAACCACTCGTTACAACCGAGGTATGCAGCAAAGCATTTGTGAAGCCACAACATGCACAACCTTGAGGCGGATGGGCCACAACGGCAGAAGACCCCACCGGGTACCACTCATCTCCACTACAAATAAGAAAAAGAGGCTACAATTTGCACAAGCTCACCAAAATTGGATAGTTGAAGACTGGAAAAATGTTGCCTGGTCTGATGAGTCTCGATTTCTGTTGAGACATTCAGATGGTAGAGTCAGAATTTGGCGTAAACAGAATGAGAACATGGATCCATCATGCCTTGTTACCACTGTGCAGGCTGCTGGTGGTGGTGTAATGGTGTGGGAGATGTTTTCTTGGCACACTTTAGGCTCCTTAGTGCCAATTGGGCATGGTTTAAATGCCACGGCCTACCTGAGCATTGTTTCTGACCATGTCCATCCCTTTATGACCACCATGTACCCATCCTCTGATGGCTACTTCCAGCAGGATAATGCACCATGTCACAAAGCTCGAATCATTTCAAATTGGTTTCTTGAACATGACAATGAGTTCACTGTACTAAAATGGCCCCCACAGTCACCAGATCTCAACCCAATAGAGCATCTTTGGGATGTGGTGGAACAGGAGCTTCGTGCCCTGGATGTGCATCCCACAAATCTCCATCAACTGCAAGATGCTATCCTATCAATATGGGCCAACATTTCTAAAGAATGCTTTCAGCACCTTGTTGAATCAATGCCACGTAGAATTAAGGCAGTTCTGAAGGCGAAAGGGGGTCAAACACAGTATTAGTATGGTGTTCCTAATAATCCTTTAGGTGAGTGTATATGCCTCAAATGTACAATGATTGCTTCAAAATAATTGATTATTTATATAAAACAATACATTTGTCAGAGTCATAACTGTCACCATTCTGTTTAGTTTTGTTCATGGACTTTCAGTTTGTTTTCATATGTCACATGTTTCTTTGTTCAGTCTCCCTGGTTACCATCATTATGAGTTCATTTAGTTCAGCTGTCTGTTTAATTGCTGTCTGTTGTTTGTGTTCACCATTTAAGTTATTCTTCTCCTGCACTCCTTGTCCTGTCACAGTTATGTTAAGTTGTGTTGTGCTGTTGCCTGTCTGTCTTCCTTGAGATTATTTGTAATTAAACTACGTTTTGAACTTGATTAATCTGTATTCGTTTACCTGCCTGCACACACCTGTGACAATAACCTCATTGTGGGCAGCACTCCGACATATAGCGCAGCAGCGCCTCAGGTGACCTGTGTTCGAGTCCCAACTCGTCTATACGATCCTATCAAAAGGCCAAAATTTTAACTTAACAAATATAAATAAACACAATATGTAGACACTTATACAATATTTCTAGTTGATGTGTCTGTGTTTGCATGTTCTAATCTAGACATTTAGTGATATGGATTTTAAATAGGGACTCATTCTGCAAGATACATATTTACACCAATACGCCAAGCGACCGTCTTTATAAGTGAATCATTGGACCCTATCATACACCCGGCGCAATGCGACGGCAGGTACGACGCAAGTGTTTTTTGCTAGTTTCAGCCCAACGCAGGTATCATTTTTACATCCAGCTCCACGTTGTTTAAATAGCAAATGCACTTGCGCCCATCTGTTTCAGATGTGCTGGTCGGAAAACGAGGTGTGTTCCAGCGCATTGTTAGCGCTTTGCTATTTTGAGGAACTGAAAACGACTGCACCATTGACCAACAAAAACCTGGTCTACCCGCAGTATTTTTCATGTTATTATTAAGGGCGCGTTAGTAATATGCGCCTATAGGTGGGTGCACAATGCGCATACACTCTGCTTATTACACATGCAGGGACACGCAGCAGCACATAAAATATTTTAATATTAACAATAAATGGATTCCTCTCTGGAGAAACGTTCAGTCTTTCCGCTCGCAAATTCCGCCATGTAATTAGCAAATCTGCCATGGTGCAAGCGCAACTGGCTTTTAAAGGGAATGGGAGATGATTGGTTTATTGTACGTTACACCTAAAACACACCCATGACTCATTAAGAGACTAGGTACAATCCTTTTGGACCATGCGCCTGGCATGCCGACCATTTTTTTTCCGTAGTTAAACTAGCAAAATTGGATTTGGCACACCTTAAGTGCACCTGCGCCATTCAGTAATTAAACAATTAGGTGACTGCATTTATGAATGATTCATTGAATCATTCACACAACTGTTTTGTTCAAAACACTGATTCATTCAGGAATTACACAAGTGACTGTGGCTGCATCCAAAATTGCATACTTTAAAACAGTATGTAACAAAAGAAGTATGTCTGAATTCATAGTGCTCATAAAATAGAAAATGATCTACTACTTTCGGCGAGATTCTTAAGTGTGCTTTCGATGGACACTTTACTATCCCATTAGAAATCAATTTAATCATTCACTCAACCTATTCATTCAAATCACTTGGTGAATTCGGAACTGCATACTCACATACTACTCCTACTTTTTCTGTCATAGAAAGATGTTGTAAAAATCGTAAGATTAGTATACTAGTATGCGGTTCTGAATTCAGCAACTGATTTATTCTGGAATTAAACAAGTGACTGCGTTTATGAGTGATTCCTTGAATCATCCACTCAACTAATTAATTAAAATCACTGATTCATTCAGTAATTGAACAAATGACTGCATTTAGGAGTGATTAATTGAATCATCCACTCAACACATATTCATGCACAATATAAAATGATTATCATTTAAGATTTAAGATTTAAATACGTATAATTATTGGATATTTAGACCTATCTACAAGTTGTAATTCATATTGTTCACAATATGAACTAAAATATTATATACATTAGTTGCCTGATTTTTGACAGAATTAAGTGACAAAAACTAGCCTTATGACCTAATCTGAAAATCTGCACAGTTGCTACTTTTTAAAGTTTGTTGGAGGGACACAGCGTCTTCGTTCCTCCACTCTCAGCTTGTTCCCTGAGCGATAAGTTTGAGTTGCGAGAAGTGCGAGACAACATACTGTTGACAAGATTACAGGATCCTGATAGTAAAAAAAGTAATCTCTTCTTTCATTCCTGAATGAAATGGCACAAAGCTGCAAAGACTCGATGGAAAGGCAGCTTGAGAAGCTTGGAAATCAAATGTCCTTTTTCACTTGGCATGTAGCGTAGCAGTTCTTTTTCATCACTTTAGATTTTTTTGAGTTTTGAGACCTTGAAAAGAACGTTTTCAATGTGCATTCGGCAACTATGTGACCTTATTTGTCTCCTGAACTGCAATACAAAAAGATCAGCACTTTAAATCTTGAGATCACCACCTTTATATCCAGAGATAAAATCTCTTAAGCAATATTAAAAGAGAGTTTATCGCAGCTATCAAACAAGCTATCATGTCTCATGGCTCATTTCCAGCAGTTTTGAGTGTTGTGACTTTAATATCAGATTATATTTTTTGAATTTGATGTCATTTTGAGTTTTTTTATTGTGCCATAAACAGTGGCTTGAAAAATGCTTAATTTTAAATCACAAGTTTTGACTTATTCTACTTTTATGTACTTTTTGAGTTGATTTTTAACATCTATTGTGTTAATGAGATGAAATATGAGAGGTGTGAAGCTTATTTTCTAAAAGTCCACAGGGTCAAAAGGCATCCAGAGTTAAAAACACTTTCTCCCATATACATTCTCCAAAATTTTACTTTACTGTAGTCAGTATGGTTGTTTGTTTAGGTGCGAGGTTTGTGCCACGCTTATTGATTTGAATTTTGACTAAGAAGCTTAACCGTATATATGTTCTCATAAATGCTTGTTGTATCTGTCTGGCAATCCGATGGACGAGTCTGGGTTTGGCGGTTGCCAGGAAAATGGTACTTGCCTGACTGCATTGTGTTAAGTGTAAAGTTTGGTGGAGAGGGGATTATGGTGTGAGGTTGTTTTTCAGGGTTTGGGCTTGGCCCCTTAGTTCCAGTGAAAGGACCTCTTAATGCCTCAGTATACCAATACATTTTGGACAATTTCATGCTCCCAACTTTGTGGGAACAGTTTGGGGATGGCCCCTTCCTGTTCCAACATGACTGCGCACCAGTGCACAAAGCAAGGTCCATAAAGACATGGATGAGCGAGTTTGGTGTGGAGGAACTTGACTGGCCTGTACAGAGTTCTGACCTCAACCCGATAGAACACCTTTGGGATGAATTAGAGCTGAGCCAATTCACTGCAAGCCTTCTCGTCCAACATCAGTGCCTGACCTCACAAATGCGCTTCTAGAAGAATGATACAAAATTCCCATAAAAACACCTAAACCTTGTGGAAAGCCTTCCCAGAGGATTTGAAGCTGTTATAGTTGCAAAGGGTGGGCCAGCTCCATATGAAACCCTACAGATTAAGAATGGGATGTCATTCATGTCATGTTCACCCAAAAATGAAAATTCTGTCATCATTTACTCACCCTCAAGTTGTTCCAAACCTGTATGAGTTTCTTTGTTCTGCTGAACACAAAAGAAGATAGAGTGAAGAATGTTTGTAACAAAGCAGAGAGAGCAACTATTGACTACCATAGTATTTCTTTTCCTACTATGGTAGTCAATAGTTGCTCTATCGGCTTGGTTACAAACATTTTTCTAAATATCTTCTTTTGTGTTCAGCAGAACAAAGAAACTCATACAGGTTTGGAACAACTTGAGGGTGAGTAAATGATGACAGAATTTTCATTTTTGGGTGAACTATCCCTTTAAAGTTCATGTGCATGTAAAGCATGCATGTCTCTTTTTTTCTCAGTTATTTTTCTTTATTTCCAAATTCAGTCAAAGTCTCGTTCAACTTTGCGATGTTTTCACAAAACACAGACTCGTTGAACTATGTTGATAATGACGGAACTTGTGACCATAGTTGGCCGATGCTTTTGCGAAATGCAACCCTGTTTAGTTCCTGTCTCTATGAAGCCACTCCTTCTGAAAAGCACAATGTGCTCTGATATGTCGGCTGGACCAGTGTGTTGTGATTGGTCATCCGCTTCAAACGTTGTTTAGCATTCAAACATTGTTTAGGAAATGTCCCGCCCCTTACCATAACCACGAGTTTCAACACACTACTGACTAACTCAACCAGGCCTCACCTCTTTATTTTGCTTATGTCTTAGGCGGGCATTTTTTAAATGAGGAATATTGTGGCATTCAAAACTACAATGGAGTAGTATTGAGTCTTCAGGGAGTTCAGAAACAGTGACACTGATAGAGAATAAGTCCATCTGGAGAGATTTTGTGCTTTGTAACTTTGCAGAACTTTTTTATGCTCAAACAGCAACATTACAAAATACAGAAAGTTCATTTATAACCCTAATTGTTTTTGAGCCAGAATTGTTTTTGCTATACATTTAAAAATATATTGTCCCCTTATGTAGTTTTATTGTGGTTAACTACTTTTTGTAAGCAGCTAGCTGTGTAGCTAACTACTTTTAGCTTGACTATAGTTTAACTGATGCCTTTATTTGCCTACATGAATACATTTTCTCTCAAATTGATATTAAAAGTTACACAATACACCCGTCAGCCTCTAAAATGCACCTAAGAAGATGAAGATGCAACTTGAGCGTCTTCTAGTTGTCAGCTTCATAGTGATCCAAGACTCAAAGTGTTGTTTTTATAAAATACGTTCTGACACTTTCAAAGCTTCAACGTATTCATTGCCATAGCTTTGTTGCATAATCCAGAAATGTGATTTTTTTTCCTCCAACAGTTTCTCATAATCATTCCTGTCATAAATATTGTAGCATATTGGCACTCTGCTGGATGGGCAGACATTGACTTTATGTTTTTCTTCTCGATCTTTTGAATTCTCTTCTGTCTTCCTAGCAAATGGATCACTTTCAAAGAAGCGCCTGTACAAAACACTAGGATCTTTCTCTAGGCTCCAGGTCTCTGTTTGTCTTTCTGTGGTATGAAGTACAGAATCCCACAAGTCTCTTTTATCATGGCGGCAGGGAGCGGGTAGCCAGAAGCTCGGATCAAAGAGCTGCGATTCACCCACCATGAGAGCAATCCAGCTCTTGTACATGACTGATCTCCACTCTGATGTTCAACCTTTGTCAAGGGAATTCAATAAACCAGCCGACAGCATGAACAAACAGACTGAATGGACAGCAACGGGATGTTAGGATGGGGACGGTCGAGGTCTCATTTTTTTTCCAGATATTCCTTAGGATTCCTCACATCCAGTAGCTAATGACGGCGGTTTAGAGCAATAATTCTCGATTTCCAGAATGTGTTGGATAGAAGCAACAGATTGGTGTCTAACTGCTGTTTCATGCAGTTGCATCAGAGTATGAGGTCTTTAGCTCAGGGGAAAATTAAGATGGGAATATGAATGAATGAGTGGAGAACCTGAATGTGTATCAAGTGAAGAGAATAATGAAGTTTCCTGAAAGATGCACTTTATTTGCACACACACACACACACACACACACACACACACACACACACACACACACACACACACACACACACACACACACACACACACACACACACACACACACACACACACACACACACACACACACACACACACACACACACACACACACACACCTACAGGGCAGTTTAGGGAAAATAGAACAGAATAAAAAAATTTACAATTTCTGAATTCAGTTTGAGTTTAAATGTATTTTTATTTGCTTGAATTTCACTTTAAACTAAGACACTATAGATTATGAGCAATCTGGCATTTCATAACGTGTCATTTCAGACTAGTGAAAAGCAAACAACCAAAATATTATTTTTGCACTATTTCCATCTTTAAATGCCATTTCCTCTAAATTAGTTTTTTTTTGTCATTTACCAGACTTTACTGTTTTATTAGGGGTTCAGGTGTGTAGTGCTGAAACCCTATTGTAATTGTTAAAATTTCCAAGGATCAGCATTCTCCCCTAAAAAGTGATCGGGCAGACCAAACCGTAAGTCCTAGAGACTTGAAACTTTGAGGGATGGTAGTATTTTAAAAAAAGATTTGCAATGTAACTAATCAGGGGAAGTATATGGTGATATCTATATCCTTTTCAAATGGGGTGTCTTGCCTTAAAATTTAATTGTAATTTAATCAAAATGTTAACTATTGTTTTACACAATATTTAATCAATTTACAAAAATATATAGCTATTTATATATATAATATTTATATTATTATATATAGTAATATTAGTAATATTATATGTATAATATGCTATATTATACATAATTAACTCCGTGAAACTAGTCATTTGTGACTAGACTAAAAATAAACTTCTATACACAACCCAATCATAGATCAATATCAGGAAGCAGCTAGTGACATTCACCTTGGCTCCTCCATATCATTACCGAACAGACTTTCTCCATTAAGTGTGATAGCCGATAGTCTCAGCGTTGAAGCAGGACATGTAACAGCACGACGGTCCTCCTACCACTGTGTCCTCACTGCAGAGACGTGGGCTGAACCGCCGTCCTCATTAGAGAAATGATGCAGCAGCTGTTTCAGGACCTGGAGTAAACTATTGCTTTTTGTGTTCTTATTGTTTACTGTGTGCAATGTGACAGTTTCATCTTAATGCCTCATGAGATAAGAGGAAGAGATCAAGCAAGTGTAAAGGGAGGAAAGGAAACAGAGGGAAAGATGCATAACATGCTATATTTTATTTTTATTGTAAGCAAACAAAAAAAGGAAAAAAAGTTGTTTATTCAACTTAAAAAAGTAAGTATTGGTGTTGCCCTAAAAGTTTAGTCGACTTAAAATGTGAAGTTGTACAACTTGGATATTTGAGTTGACTAAACTTAAAATTTCAAGGGAGCACAAACAATTACTTTCTTTTAAGTTGAAACAACTTTTTTTACAGTCCACTTTTTTGCCATTAAGTAACTTGATCCTTTCTTGTCTAGCAATGCACAAGAAAGCAATAGGACAACGATAATTTTAATGGCATCATTTAAACATAAGTAACACAAATGCTGTAGTATTACAGTTGGTCATTTTAACCTTCATCCGTTCCTCGCCGGGTCAAAATGACCTGCAGGTTTTTTTTGGGTCAGAAAGCTTATAACCTTTTTTTCATAATATTTTTTTCTATTTTTAGTGCAAGTGTTTTGGAGATTGGAGATTTTTATTTTTATTTACCTTTACAATACTAGATTTTATCAATAAATAAAATAATTTAAGCACATTCTTCACATTCCTTCTATTTAAATTAAAGAATAATCATGTTAATTCAGCACAGAATATCTCACATTGATTGCCTCTGCCAACCTCCTGTAGAAAAAAATAAGGTTTTTGTATGTATACTGAAGCATTCCATTCGTTCCCTTTCTTTCAGTTACTACGACTTAACGTTAGTGACTAACGAATTGGGGTTTCGCTTAGAAGCCAATCATCTTCAAGATTTTAGAAAACGCCCAATGGCGTGCCAATGCCATGGGCATGCGGAATTTGCATACTTAACTCCGCCTCACTGCGTGAGTATAAAAGGAAGTACGTGGCAATATCGCATTATGTTTCTGCATCGGAGCCAAGAGCATCTCTTCACTCCTGCAAGCCTGAATTCCTCTCTTCAGTCTTCGAGACGAGCGGTTCTCCAGTGTTGGTGTGATGGTGCGTTCCAGCGATCTCACATTGCCTGCCTGCTGATGTGTGCAGTGATCTGCAACAGCTGTGTGTGTTTTCCCTGGGCGCTTCGCCACTCTGCAGAGCTTTCCTCTCACAAAAAGAGCTTGCGCGTGGCACTTCTTTTTCAAGACGGTTCGCCCGTGCACTTCCGGGTGCGATCGATCTCCGTTGCTGTCTATGGGCACATTCACTGCTCGACGTGTTTGGGCTTCAGCACGTTCGGGCAGTGATTGTGGATGTGTCATGTTCCCACTACGGGAACGTGACCATCGCGATGTCGCGGTCGAGACTCAGTGATCTCCGTGAGGAGAGAGAGTCCCCTTTGCCACACCCCAATCTACCGTCTCTGAGAGAGGTGGTACTTTGGCTGGTGGCCAGGGTGACCTGAGGGCGGCGCTGTGGTATTTAGAACCCCGACGATACGTTCCTCGGGCCACGCCCCCCTCTCGCACATCGCTTCCCGCGAGTGCTGGACTGAAACAGCGGCCCGTCTCTGACGCCTCGTTCGTTTCGTTCAGATCCAGATAGCACTGAGATGTTGATCGCCACATCCCAAGGTGGGCTAGAGTTCTTTGGGGATGATGATTAGGTTGTGCCCCGCCTTCGGGTGTGCCAGCGCTGCCTGATCCGACCTAGAGTTGACAGCCATGTTATCTCGGGCAGCCGCGAGCCTCGCGCTGGTGTGTAACTCCGCCCTGTCTCGAGTGCCTTTTGGTTGCACAATCGGTTTTTGGGGGCAGCACCCGACAGCTGTTGGGCCCGGCCCGCAATGCCTTTCGCTCCCGAGGTGCATGAGGAGATCACGCGGTCCTGGAAGTCCCCGTGCTTCCCGTGACCGTTTGGTGGCCTCCTCCGCCTTCTCTGCCCTTGATGGGGTCGTGGCCTAGGGTACACTGGGTACACTTTGGTGGCGTGTCCGAGAACTGCGCCCAACGGTTCTCGGCCGCCCCAGAGCAGACTGAGGCTGTAACGCGTACTGCCCCAGTGGCTAGCTGCTGCACCCAGCCGCCGGCTCAGTCGCCTCAGTCCGCTTGCTGCCGAGGGTGCCCTCCCTCCTCCCGCCCGGCCCCAGCAGCAGCCTTCACCCGGGCCGCGCTGTGGAGGTGGTTGCAGGATGACGCCCAGTCCGATTCCCAGCCTGGTTAAACGCCAGGCTGGAGGCGGACAACCCAGGAGATGGGTTCTAGTTCTTTCCAGGGGATGGTAGCAGGGCCTCTCCTTCCCTCGGTGGAGGGCCGGGGGAAAATCCTTCTGCTGCTGGCCCCCGGGCTGGCGGCACTTGGAAAGAACTGGTGTCCCCATCTCTGAGGTCCCACAGACCGGTGATGGCAGTGTGTGCCGCCCCCCGGCCGCGCCGCTCTCATCCCTCTCTGTGGCCAGCCTCCTCTCAGAGCAGACCCCAGTGGAACGTGCGTCCTTCCCTGGTCTCCTCTGTCAGGACGCAGCTGCTGACTGTGCCCCCACACCGGGACGCTACGCCTCCCACGTCCGGGCCAGTCACGCTGCCTCGCTGCCCCACCCGGGGTACATCTGTGGTTCGAGTGACCCCATTGGTCAGTTCCTGGAGCCTGGAGCCTACAGCTTCAGGGACTGTCCGCTGGGTCACGAAGGCCATCAGGCTCGGCTACACGATTCAGTTTGCGCAGGCTCTTCCCCACTTCCGGGGAGTCCGCGCTCCATGCTGGGGCCCAAGTCATGTGTGCGGAGGTTGCCACCCTGCTGGCGAAGGGTGCAATCGAGCCTGTCCCTCCAGCCGAAATGAAGTCCGGCTTCCTCAGCCCTTACTTCATTGTACCCTAGGAAACCGGTGGGTTACGGCCAATCCTGGACCTGCCCGTCCTGAATCGATCCCTTCACAGGCTTCCGTTCAGAATGTCGGTAGCGAACGCCTCCTCGGATGCATTCGTCCGGTAGATTGGTTGCAGCAATTGACCTGAAGGACACTTACTTCCATGTCTCCTTCCTCGACGCGGACCGTTCCTACGGTTTGCTTCGAGGGGCGGAAATTCAGTACCCAGTCCTCCCATTCGGGCAGCTCTGTCCCCTCGTGACTCTACGTAGTTTATCGAGGCAGCCCTTGCGCCACTCAGGCAGCACGGGGTTCGCATCCTGAACTACTTCGATGACTGGCTCATACTGGGTCACTCTCGAGAGCAGGTGTGCGGACACAGAGTCCAAGTGCTCCGGCACTTAGCCCGTCTGGGCCTTCGGGTCAACTGGGAGAAGAGCGACTCAGCCCCATGCAGAGGATCTCTTTTCTCAGTATGGTTTCCGACACGGTCGCCATGTGCGTGCTGCTTACCCGCGCAGTCACTGCTGACTTGCCTTCATTAATTCGAGAGCAAGAGTGCGGTCCCACTAAAGTTTTTTCAGAGGCTTCTGGGGCATATGGCATCTGCAGCCGTGTTAACGCCGCTCGGTTTGCTTCATATGAGACCGCTTCAGCTTTGGCTTCGCGATCGAGTCCCGAGATGGACATGGCATTTGGGCACGCTCCGGGTCCCAGTGACTCGGGCCTGCCTGCAGACCCTCACCCCATGGCCGAACCTCATTTCTACGGGCCGGTGGCCCTTAGGACGAATTTTCAGGCATGTTGTGTCAACAGATGCCTCCTCCACGGGCTGGGATGCCATGTGCAATGGACGTGCTGCTGCGGGCTCCTGGATAGGACCCCTGCGCCTCCTGCATGTCAATTGCCTCGAGTTGCTGGCACTACGGTTCGCCCTGCACCGCTTCCTAGCGTTGCTGAAGGGTCAACGTGTACTAGTCCGGTCAGACTACACGGTCAGTAGCGTACATCTACCACCAGGCTGATCTACGCTCCCGCCATATGTCTTAACTCGCCCGCCATCTCGTTCTATGGAGTCAGAAGCATCTGAGGTCCCTTCGTGCTGTCCATATTCCGGGAGTTCTGAACCGTGCAGCCGACAAGCTCTCACGGTCTCAGCCACTTCCAGGAGAATGGAGACTCCATCCCCAGTCGGTCCAGCTGATTTGGGAACAGTTCGGCGACGCACAGATAGATCTGTTTGCCTCCCACGACTCTTCCCATTGCAGCCTGTTTTATTCCCTGACCGAGGGCACGCTCGGCACGGATGCTCTGGCGCACAGCTGGCCGCGGGGCCTGCGCAAATATGCGTCCCCCCCCAGTGAGCCTTCTCGCACAGCTTTTGTGCAAGATCAGGGAGGACAAGGAGCAGGTCCTTCTGGTCGCCCCGTACTGGCACGGCCGGACCTGGTTCCCCGAACTCTTACTCCTTGCGACTGCCCCTCCCTGGCCTATTCCTCTGAGACCGGACCTCCTTACTCAGAGACGGGCACCCGCGTCCCGATCTTTGGAACCTCCACGTGTGGCTCCTGGATGGGACGCGGCAGGTTTGAGTACCCTACCACCTCTGGTGGTGGTTACCATCACTTCCACTAGGGCAGAGTCCACTCGGCATGCCTATGCGTTGAAGTGGAACCTCTTCGTCACCTGGTGTTCTTCTCGCCAAGAAGACCCCTGGAAATGCCCGATAGGGTCTGTGCTCTCGTTCCTCCAAGAAGGGCTGGAGTGAAGGCTGTCTCCCTCCACCCTTAAAGTATATGTGGCCGCAATATTTGCCCACCACGACCTCTTGGAGAACAAAAAGGTACGTCATCAAGACCTGGTCATCAGGTTCCTGAGGGGAGCTAGGAGACTAAATCCTCCTCGCTCTCCTCTCGTACCCTCTTGGGACCTCTCAGTAGTTTTAGATGCTCTGCAGAGGCCTCCCTTTGAGCCTTTGAAGTCAGTCGATCTTAAGTTCCTGTCAATGAAGACAGCGATCCTGACTGCATTGGGCTCCATCAAGAGGGTCGGAGACCTGCAGGCATTTTCGGTTGATGAAGCATGCCTGGAATTTGGGCCGGCTAACTCTCACGTGATCCTGAGATCCCGGCCTGGATATGTTCCCAAGGTTCCCACCACTCCGTCCTGGGAGCCAGGTGGTGAACCTGCAAGCGCTGCCCGTGGAGGGGGCAGACCCAGCCTTGGCATTGCTCTGTCCAGTACGCGCTCTGCGCTTACGTAGACAGGACGCAATGTTTCAGGACCTCAGACCAGCTCTTTGTCTGTTATGGTGGAGAGCGGAAGGGAAGAGCTCTCTCAAAGCAGAGGTTGTCTCACTGGATAGTGGACACCATTGTTTTGGCTTACCAGCAGCAAGGTCGACCATGTCCCCTTGGGGTCAGGGCACACTCCACCCGGAGTGTGGCCTCCTCTTGGGCTTTAGCGCATGGCGCCTCGCTAACAGATCTGCAGAGCTGCAGGCTGGGCGACACCTAACACATTCGCCAGATTCTATAATCTCCAAGTGGAGCCAGTGTCCGACTATGTAATTGCCTCTACTAGCGGCCGGTAATGGACCAGGCTCAGGTGTCTTCGCTTGCTCGCCATTCCACTCCACGGACTGGATACGTGCAATATTTTCCTCAGATGAGCTTCCCGAAAGCCTTGAGTCCCTCCAGCACTGTCGACGCCGACACCAGTAAGTCTGCCCTCTAGCGAGCCCAGACCCTCGTGTCCAGCCAGGTGCCCCATGTGCATGGTTCCCCTCCGGCAACCTCCACACGTGTATTTCCACCGTAAGCCTCCTCAGTGAGCAGGTGTCTTTCCCTTGGCAAGTCCCTGCCACCCTGGGGTTAAAAATCCACCTTCGGCTGGTACCCTAGAGTTTTTCCCATATGCAGCCCTTAGCGGGTCATATGTGTACTCTCTAAGTCCTCCCTACGGGTAGGCATCTTTGCATATCTCCACTGGAATATGCTTCCCAGTGTACCTTGGTATTCTTGTGATAAGTGGGAGTCCTTCGTCCGTACTAGTCTTACGACAGGGTACTAACACTTACGCAGGGCACTGGAAGACAGCCGAGTGGCGTAATTATATTGGACCCCGATTCGTTAGTCACAAACGTTACGTCGTAGTTCTACCAGAAAGACTCGGGAGAATAAATACTGTGACAATTATCCATTTATTAACAACCCAGCAAGCAATAAAGTACTTTGGCATAGGCCCCGTCCGTAGCTCGCAATCTGAGGGTCCGGACTCTGCTTATCCTGTCTGAAGATGAAGGCAGAGGCGCAGACGACCCCCCCGTGAGGTATGGAAGGGACCATCCTGGTGGTGGTGGGGTGGATGTAAGGAAGGATTTGACTTGGAGGTGGTGGGGAGGATGGCGGTGAATTGGAGCGTCAGCATCCATGTAACCCTCGTTCCCTGAGGAGGGAACGGAGACGTAACGTCCCTTTGCCACATCCGCTGTACTTCTGGAACGGCCGGAGTTCAGTCTTGGCTCCTCAGCAGGTAACATAATGAGATATTGCCACGTACTTCCTTTTATACTCACGTGGTGAGGCGGAGTTACGTATGCAAATTCCGCATGCCCATGGCATTGGCACGCCATTGGGCGTTTTCTAAAATCTTGAAGATGATTGGCTTCTAAGCGAAACCCCCATCCGTTAGTCACTAACGTTACGTCTCCATTCCCTCCTCAGGGAACGAGGGTTACATCCGTAACGTCTCGGTTACGTATGTAACCCTCGTTCCCTGCTGGAGGGAACGGAGACGCCACGTCGGAGTACCGGCGAATAGGAATCTCGCTCGCGAGAGCCAATCTACTTCGAGTGAAACTAAACGAGCCAATGCACATTGGCATGCAATGATTGCACCAGGTGTTCATGCCACGCACCGCGGGTATAAATGAGACACAGGTGCTTGCATCAAATCAGCCTTTTGCTGAGGAGCCGAGTAGGTAGCCGGCACCCCAGCAGGGTACAGAGGACATGGCGACGGGACGTGGCGTCTCCGTTCCCTCCTTCAGGGAACGAGGGTTACATACGTAACCGAGACGTTCCCATTCAGTCGGTCACTCTCGACGCCACGTCGGAGTACCGACGAATAGGAATCCCTACCAAAGCGCCATGGCCTCTGCCCCCCTCCAGTGCCCTGTGTGAACCGCCTGAGCTCTTACCTGATGAGACGGGGCTCACACCGGGAAGAACATCACTGCTGTTACGCATGACCCGCTCAGTGATATTGGATAACACTGGGAAAGCGTGCCCTAGTGAAGGGGAACGCTGCGGAGCCCACATCGTACCCCGAAGGAGTTGTGTAGGAGTACAGGTTGAGCCGTAGCCCGCGACAGAGAGAGAGGGGGCTCAATCCCATTGAAGGGAAGGCTCTCCCAAGGGAAAGACACGGGCTTCCCGTAGGAGCGACCGTGGACAGATATATGGGATCCCTGTAGGGTCACTCATATAACCCAAGCCCAATACCGGTTCTCAAGGATTCAGCGGCAAGGGGCCTGATGCCAGACGCTCCGCCACGTCCGGCACCGAGGGTGATGGAGGACTCACAGAGTTTGCTTCTGGAGAAATAACGCCGTAGCGCAGCAAGCCGACAAGAGCCGGGGCCCCTCAGTGTTTCTACCCGTTTGAGGTGAGAACACAGGAGGAAACCGGCTCTACACGTAGGCTATAGAATCTAGCGAACGTGTTAGGTGTCGCCCAGCCCGCAGCTCTACAGATGTCTTACAGCGAGGCGCCACGTGCCAGCGCCCAGGAGGATGCAACACTTCTAGTAGAGTGTGCTCGCACCCTGAGCGGACAGGGCACACCTTGTGCTTGGTAAGCCAAGGTGATGGCATCCACTATCCAGTGGGCCATCCTCTGCTTGGAGACAGCCTTTCCCTGCTGCTGGCCTCCGTGACAGACAAAGAGCTGATCTGAAGTCCTAAAGCTTTGAGTTCTATCCACGTAGATCCGCAGGGCGCGGACGGGACAGAGCAAAGCTAGGGCTGGGTCTGCCTCCTCCGGGGGCAGCGCTTGCAGGTTCACCACCTGGTCCCTGAAGGGAGTGGTAGGAACCTTGGGCACATAGCCAGGCCGGGGTCTTAGTACCACGTGGGCGTCGCCCGGCCCGAACTCTAGGCACGAATCGTCGACCGAAAATGCCTGCAGGTCCCCTACCCTCTTGATGGAGGCCAATGCAGCCAACAGCAAAGTCTTCATAGAGAGAAGCTTTAGCTCTGCTGACCGCAAAGGCTCAAATGGGGCATTCTGAAGTGCTCGGAGCACCAGAGTAAGATCCCAAGAGGGTATGGAGGGAGGACGAGGAGGATTTAACCGTCTCGCCCCCCTAAGGAACCTGACGACCAGGTCGTGCTTACCAACCGTCTTACCATCTACGTGGTCATGATAGGCGGATATCGCAGCAACATAGACTTTGAGGGTGGAGGGGGACAGCCTACGCTCCAACCCGTGCTGCAGGAAGGAAAGCACAGACGCGATCGAGCATCTTCAGCCACTCGACGAACAGGTTCCACCTCAGGGCATAGGCCTGTCTTGTAGACGGTGCTCGCGCTGAAGTGATGGTGTTAACTACCGCTTGGGGTAAGTCACCTAGAACCTCCGCGTCCCGTCCAGGGGCCAAACATGAAGCTTCCACAGGT
Source organism: Romanogobio albipinnatus (assembly GCA_023566225.1). Taxonomy (NCBI): domain Eukaryota; kingdom Metazoa; phylum Chordata; class Actinopteri; order Cypriniformes; family Gobionidae; genus Romanogobio; species Romanogobio albipinnatus. The sequence continues at coordinate 18,523,748 of CM042263.1, forward strand.
CTGGACGCGGGTGCCACAGGGTGCCCCGTCTCTGAGTTAGAAGATCCTACCTCAGAGGAATCGGCCAAGGAGGGGCTGTCGCGAGGAGCATAAGTTCTGGGAACCAGGTCCGGGTGGGCCAGTACGGCGCCACTAGCAGGACCTGCTCCTCGTCCTCCCTGACCTTGCACAATGTCTGTGCAAGTAGGCTCACTGGGGGGAACGCATATTTGCGCAGCCCCTGGGGCCAGCTGTGCGCCAGAGCATCCGTGCCGAGTGTGCCCTCGGTCAGCAAAAAGAACCACTGGCAATGGGACGTTTCTGGAGAGGCAAACAGGACGACCTGTGCCATCCCGAACAGTCTCCAAATCAGCTGGACCACCTGGGGGTGGAGTCGCCACTCCCCTGGGAGCATAGCTCGTGAAAGCTCGTCGGCCACACGGTTGTGCACACCAGGGACATGAATGGCCTGAAGCGACCTCAGACACTTCTGACTCCAGAGGAGGAGATGGGGGGCGAGTTGCGACATGCGACGGGAGCGCAGACCACCTTGTCGGTTGATATACGCAACGGTCGCAGTGTTGTCCGTGCGGACCAGTACATCTTTGCCCCGTAACCGACCTTTGAGGCGGCTCAGAGCAAGATGTACCGCTAGCAACTCGAGGCAGTTGATGTGCCAATGCAGGTGCGGGCCCGTCCAAACCCCTGACACTGCATGCCCGTTGTACGTGGCTCCCCAGCCCATGGCAGAGGCATCCGTGAAAACCACAGCATGCCTGGACACCTGTTCCAGGGGCACTCCGGCCCGCAGGAACGAGGGGTCTGACCATGGGCTGAAGGATTGGCAGCAGGCCGGTGTGATGCTCAACCGGTGAGTGCCGCGTTGCCACGCCCATCTCGGGACTCGGCTGTGTAGCCAATGCTGAAGCGGTCTCATATGAAGCAGGCCGAGCGGAGTTACTGCCGCAGCGGCTGCCATATGCCCCAGGAGCCTCTGAAAATGTTTCAGTGGAACCGCCATCCTGCCCTGAAACGTGTTCAGGCAGTTCAGCATCGACTGGACGCGCTCCTCTGTGAGACGCGCAGTCCGTTCGACCGAATCCAACTCCATACCGAGAAAAGAGATCCTCTGCACGGAGGCGAGTTTGCTCTTCTCCCAGTTGACCCGAAGACCCAACTGGCTGAGGTGTCCGAGCACCAGGTCCCTGTGTTCGCACAACTGATCCCTGGACTGTGCTAGAATGAGCCAGTCGTCGAGATAGTTGAGGATGCGAACGCCCTGTTCTCTCATGGGCACAAGGGCCCCCTCCGTGACCTTCGTGAAGACACGGGGGGACAGGACCAGCCCGAAGGGCAGGACTTTGTACTGATATGCTCGACCCTCGAACGCAAAGCGCAGGAACGGCCTGTGTCGAGGAAGAATCAAGACATGAAAGTACGCGTCCTTGGGGACGGATGCACTCGAAAATGCGATTCTGCGAGAGCATCTTGAACGGTAGCTTGTGGAGGCTCCGATTCAGGACTCGCAGGACCAAGATTGGTCGTAACCCACCGGTTCTCTCGGGTACTATGAAGTACGGGCTGTAGAAGCCGGTCTTCATATCGGCTGGAGGGGCCGGCTCTATCGCGTCCTTCGCCAGTAGGACTGATATCTCCGCATGCAGGACATGGACATCTGCAGCTTTCACCGAAGTGAAGCGGACGCCGTTGAACCTGGGGGGGCGCTGGGCGAACTGAATCGCATAGCCGAGCCTGATGGTCCGAGTGAGCCAACGAGACGGACTGCGGAGCTCTAGCCAGGCTTGCAGAGACCGTGCAAGCGGGACCATAGGGACCACTGGCGTACCCACCGTGGGGCAGCGAGGTGGAATGCAGGTACCAGGCTGGGGCGGCTGTCTCGTGGAGGCGGCCCACAGCGGGGTGAGAGTGTGCTGTGCAACACTTACCTGATTCCACCTGAGGGCAGGAGGGACGCGGGGAGGACGTCCACTGCTGCCTACTGGGGAGGGGGGAGGATGAGTGTGGTCCGGCGTTTGACCGGCCATCACTCTCCGCGCCCCCCTGGGACCCAGAGATGGAGGAAATTGCTCTTAAATTGAAAATTTGGGACGGAACAGAAACCAAATGGAACATAAGATTCTCCACCCGGCCCTCCTCCGGGGGATGGAACGGTGCGGTCACCGTCTCCTGAAGAGCAATCCTCCCCATCTCCGGGTCGCCCGTCCCAGGGCCGCTTACTCTTGCCACCCCTCTTCTTGGCAGTGCTGTGCAACACTTACCTGATTCCACCTGAGGGCAGGAGGGACGCGGGGAGGACGTCCACTGCTGCCTACTGGCGAGGGGGGAGGATGAGTGTGGTCCGGCGTTTGACCGGCCATCACTCTCCGCGCCCCCCTGGGACCCAGAGATGGAGGAAATTGCTCTTAAATTGAAAATTTGGGGCGGAACAGAAACCAAATGGAACATAAGATTCTCCACCCGGCCCTCCTCCGGGGGATGGAATGGTGCGGTCACCGTCTCATGAAGAGCAATCCTCCCCATCTCCGGGTCGCCCGTCCCAGGGCCGCTTACTCTTGCCACCCCTCTTCTTGGCAGGGGCCTGGACGGGCGGGGCGGCCTGCTTGCGTCCGGCTCCACGACATCGCTTGGGTGGAGGCTGCTGCTGCGATGCGGGAGCGGAAGCAGACGCAGGCGGCCGCCCTCGGCGACAAGCGGGCTGAGGCGCTGCCGGCGGCGGGGTGGAGACAGCAGCTGACCGCCAAGGCAGGATGTGACTGACCGCCTCAGTCCGCTTCTGAGCGGCCGTGAACAGTTGGGCGAAGTTCTGGACCGCGTCGCCGAAGAGGCCGGTCTGGGACACGGGGGAATTAAGGAACCTGATCTTGTCGGTTTCCCGCATGTCAGCCAGACACAGCCAGAGATGGCGCTCCTGGACCACCATAGTGGACATCGCACGACCCACTGCCCGCGCCGTAACCTTCGACGCACGAGGCGCGAGGTCCGTTGCGGTTCTCAGTTCCTGGAGAACTGCGGGATCGTGACCACCCTCGTGCAAGGTCTTCAGTGCCTGGGCCTGATGGACCTGCAACAACGCCATAGCGTGTAAGGCGGAGCCTGCCTCTCCACAAGCCTGATAGGCTTTCCCGATCAGATCGGAAGAGTACCCACAGGCCCGGGAGGGAAGACACGGGTTCCCCCTGGAAGTGGAGTTAGGGCACAGTTGCATAGCAACGGCCCGTTCCATGGGAGGAACCTGCGTGTATCCCTTTGCAGGTCCGCCATCGAGGGTGGTGAGGGAGGAGCCACTAGGCCGGTTTCGGGCAGTAAAAGGTGCCGTCCATGACCTAGTGAGCTCCTCGTGCACCTCCGGGAAGAAAGGAACCGGGGTGGGGCGCTGAGAACCAGCACGGGCCACCCCGAGATACCAATCATCCAGCCTTGAGGGTTCGGGACACGGTGGGGGGTTCCACACGAGCCCGACTCTCTCGGCGGCCCGGGAAAGCATGGCCATCATTTCCGGATCGGTATCGGGCATAGCGAATCTTCCCGAAGGAGCCCCCTGCGCCGACACGTCATCTCCGGAGAATTCTGACCCTCCCTCCGATGCAGCGATGGACATCTGATCATCGGGGGGAGCCCCGAAGGATACGGTTGGTGCACATCTCGAGGACGGCCCAGCGCGTTCCAACAGAAGCTCTACTGGCTGCAGAGTGCGTGAGGAGTGAGGGTTCCCCGGGGGTTGGTTCCCTGGGGGAAGCGCGCTCACCGTAACCCTCAAATCACCCGTGCCACTGCCCGAAGCAACCCTTTGTGGGGGGTTAGATCGAGGCAGAGGCACGGGGACTCCGCCCCTTGCGAGACGGAGTCTAGACCGCAACTCTGAGATGACCATGTTCCCGCAGTGAGAACATGAATCATCCACCAGCGCTGCCTCAGCGTGCTGAACGCCCAAACACGAGATACAGCGCTGGTGACCATCCCTCGGTGACAGGAAACCACTGCATCCAGAAACGCACAGAAAGAATGTCATCTTGAAAAAGACGCAAGCTCTTTCTGTGTTGCTCTTTTAGAGTATCGCTCTCCTTGGTGCTGAAGCACGCAGGGGGGAGGGGTCGCGGCGACACAGTCAGGGAATAGTGCAGCCTGGCGTGCGCGCTCTCTCTCACCGGACGCTCTCTACCAGCCGTAAGAACGGCTTTTTAGCGCTCTCCACCAGGCGCACCGAACCAGCTTTGAGAACAGCCCTTGTGTTTGCTCTCACGAGCAAAAGAGAGATGATCGTAGAACCACACGACCCGCTGCTGTGCCGTCACACCAACACCGATTGAAGGGCAGGCTTCCAGTCAGGACTGCGAAGTAGGTGAGTGATGTCTAGCATAACCAGATACCACTCGGCTTCGAAGCAAAAGGTTGATTTGATGCAAGCACCTGTGTCTCATTTATACCCGCGGTGCGTGGCATGAACACCTGGTGCAATCATTGCATGCCAATGTGCATTGGCTCGTTTAGTTTCACTCGAAGTAGATTGGCTCTCGCGAGCGAGATTCCTATTCGTCGGTACTCCGACGTGGCGTCGAGAGTGACCGACTGAATGGGAACAGAGACGTTCTTAAGGGGGTCAAATTGACCCGCGAGGGACTGATTTGTTACTTTTTTTAAATTCCAACCACATAAACTCATTGAATCCAGTCAAATGTTTTTTGTGTGTAGTCATTGTTCAAGTGTGACAAAAGTTCTATTAGACCACTCCGATGAACACTCAATTTAAAACATTTTTCCCAAAATTAATTTCAGGTCAAAATGACCCAAGAGTCAGATGAGATCTGTTCAGAATGTCAATTTAACAGATTTAAAACCTAAATTTAATGATTCATTTGCATCATAATTAAAAGTTTAAATATGTTTAATTAAAATGGTTATAAATTTAGTTATTCATTAGATTTATTTTTAATTGGATTTTTAGATTTTAACATTTTGAATATATTTTGCTACATTGGCTGTATCTATATTTCTTGGCAGTAATTCATAGAGAGAGAGAGAGAGAGAGAGAGAGAGAGAGAGAGAGAGAGAGAGAGAGAGAGAGAGACAATCATATAACAGGAAAGCATACACATGCTTTATTAATGGCTGAATCATTTTCTATTTGGCAACTTTATTATGTAGCACAGAATAGCCCTGAATGGTGCTATTTTGGAAATGGCCTAGTTTTTTGGTATGTTTTTTCTTGGGGTGGGCGGCAAGCATGCATTTTAATCAGAGTTTACGAGTAAATTACGCAGCAAGCCCAGAGATCAAAATGCAGCTATATTTCCTTTGCATTTCTTTGTGCAAAAAGAATGAAAAACACATCTTTCAATTTTAGAGGCAATACGGTTACCTTTAAACTGTGTAAATTGGGAAATCTGTGAAGTAGTGCTATAAAAGGTTAAAGGAAACAAAACTTATATTGTAAAATTCATGAGTTTTTAGTGGAACCAAAACCTTACAATTTTTGTGTATAGGGGGAAAAAAATCTGTAGCATTGAAAGATGGAAGGATGCTTTTTATAAAAAAAACAAAAAAAAGAAAGCGGTTCATCACCTTCTTAGCAGCACAAGCTGCACTAGCAGATGGAAATGTGATGCAATACCTTATAGTTAAAACAAAAATACAATTAATGTATCATAGCTTCGGTAAAATACCACTTTTTGGAGTAATTATAAAAAGTATTGACATTGATTGTTTTATACAAATGATTAATTTACTTTTGTTTCATTTCTATTGTTTGTCAAGTGTTGTACTCAGGGGAAGAGGTAAAATTAATTATGAGCTGGAGGACGTTATATAATAGTTTTTTTTTTTTTTAATAAAGTGATATGAAATAGGGCCATCAGTTTTATAAAAGAATGAGAGAAGTGGGCGTACTGACAGCAGAATCTTTCAAAGACGTTTTGCTTTCATGACTGACTTTTCTTCATTTAATTTGTTGACACGTTTCAGGATTTGTATGCTATAATCGGCTTTAAAGGGATAGTTCACCCAAAAATGAAAATTACCCCATGATTTACTCACCCTCAAGCCATCTTAGGTGTATATGACATATATGACGTATATTCTTCTTTCGGGCAAATACAATCGGGGTTGTATAAAAAAAATGTCCTGGCTCATGAAGAAAGTGTAACGCCTCTCGCAGTTCAAAACGCTTATGCTACATCCGACATCATTGTCGCACCAGTTATGCTTTTTTTGTAAGTTGAATATAAGGGGTTTTGGCGGAAATTAGATATTTTATTTTATAACATGTTAAATATGGATATTTTTCTTACACAAACCCATTGCTTAATGTAGTAAAGCTTGTTCGTACGGGAAGAAGGAGGCGGGAACCGGCGAACGTTCAAAAGGTTTAATCAAAAATAAACACCAAATAAAATGGCGGCGGCAGCCCCTCGCGGTCGACTGCCGCCTACATACAAACAAACACAAAATGAAAATAAAAAGCTGCATCCTACCTGATGAGCGCCGCCTCGTGCCGCCCTCACGGTCCCTCTGCCTCGCTGCTCGCCACATACCCCCAACACCCTTCGCAGGCCGGGGGGGCACTCCCGAGCCTGCGCTCTACTCCAACCCCCCCCCCCCCCCCCCCCCGGTTCTGTAAGAACAGCGAGGTGAGAGAACGGAGCGGGGAGCGGGGAGCATGAGGAGCGACAGAGACGAGAGAGTGGAGAGAGGAGAAAAGACAAAGAGAAAAAAAAAAAACCCCTCACGGTCGACTGCAGCATACACATAATAAAACGTAAATAAAACACAACACAAAATCCAGGCCTGGTCCTCTCTCGTCCCTCACTGTCGTCGCTCCTCCTTTATACTCCCTCACTCCTCCGCGAGAGCCGAGATCGCTGCGCCTCGTCCCGCCCTCACGGTCCCTCGGCCTCGCTGCTCGCCACACTTCACTTTAGAAGGCTTGTATTATCTCCCCGGAGCCGTGTGGAGTGCTTTTATAATGGATGGATGCACTTTTTTGGGCTTCAAATTTTGGGCTGCCATTCACTGCCATTATAAAGCTTGGATTAGCCTGGAAATGTTTTAATATAACTCCAACATGTGTTCGTCTGAAAGAAAAATGTCATATACACATAGGTTGGCTTGAGGGTGAGTAAATCATGGGGTAATTTTCATTTTTGGGTGAACTATCCCTTTAATATAACAGTTGGGTTTGCTATTGTGAATTGTTGCTCTACAAGGTTTTATTTTATATATTGTATTTGGTCACTTAAGATCTCATTTGGGTCATGAGGGAATGATAATGCCTTCTATATAAATTTCAGCTAAATGTCTTGACATATTATGATAGAATAGTAAAGTATTTGAATGTCAGCTTTATATACTAGGGGACTATATGCAACATTAGCCAAGCATTTGCTTCTGCATTTACGTTTTTTTGTACTGTACTGTATGATTATGTATGGCCTAAGGGTTTTAATCCACTGGAGATGCATCATAGACAATGATTTTTTTTTAAACTTTTTGCGGCATCTAGATAAATCAGATCTGGTGTTCCTTCATAATGAGGCATAATAGAAGCCTTGACGTCTTGAATGGTAATGGCTGTGGCTAGTTTAGAACTTATTCCCATTGCAAATAATGGCAAGGCAAAGTAATCGATCAGTCATTGTTTTTAAAGAAGTGCAATAATGTAATTGCATATTGTGGTAGTCTGGGACCTTTAGCTATTTTGTCTTTTTTAGTCAATGAAATGTAATAGTTGAGAAAGTTAATCTCTGGGAAATTGTGCTAGCCTTTTGATGAGCATAATGGAATTTGTGAAGTGTGCTCTCTTCTTAAGATAAAAGAAAATATCTACTGACATCCACCATTTCTCAGTTTAACACATGATGTAGATTTAAACCAATATTATATTACAGGGCAATTATAATGTAACATAAAAATGAATGTATGAGCTTGAAGCAAGGAAATATCAGTTAATCGTTATATTTAATGTCTCATGACTTTATTGTTTTTCATTATGCATGTGAATGAATTTAAAATGCATATGATAAATTGCATGAAAATATGTATCTGGACTTTCAGGTAAGCACCACACATCAAAAGGCAATGTGAATATGGGGTTCCATAGGCAGCTCATTAATGTTTTAATAAGCGCCGATAATTTACATGTCTTCATTAATTATGAAGAACTATGTTTTTTATGGAGTGACACGGTGACTCAGTGGGTAGCCCTGTCGCCTCACAGCAAGCAGGTCCCCGGTTCAAGCCCTGGCTGAGAGTTTTCATGTTCTCAGCATGGGTTTTCTGCGGGTTGTCCGGTTTCCCCCCCCACAGTCCAAAGACATGCAGGTTAGGATTGGATATGCCAAACTGTCATGTGTGTGAGTATAAATGTGTGGCACAGGGGCACAACCCTAGTGGGTTGTGTCAGGAAGGGCATCTGGCGTAAATCCTTTGCCAAATCAAATGTGTGTGTGAAGCGGATCCTGCAAACAAGCAGGAATAACACCAGGAAGATGATGATGTGGTGTGTTGTATGTGTATATAGGTGTCTTAGAATTAGGGAAAAATTAAAGAAGGTAAAAAAAGGCCCTATTTTAAAGATCTAAGCGCATGGTCTGAAGCACATGGTGCAGGTGCACTTAGAATCCGAATCCAGTTTTGCTAATTTAACAAAAGAAAAAACGGTCTGTGCGCCAGGCACATGGTCCAAAAGGGTTGTACCTAGTCTCTTAATGAGTCATGGGTGTGTTTTGGGCGCAATGTGCAATAAATCAGTCTCAACTCCCATTCCCTTAAAAGCCAGTTGCACTTGCACCATGGCGGATTCGCTATTTACATGGCGGAATATAGACACCCTCAACCTGACGAGTTTAAATACATGTGTGTATTCACAAGTTCACACTTACATCAAATTAAATAGAGTAAAGATTATGCGTATTTGGCGTGCTGTCCGGGGGAGGGCTCCGGGCTCGGAATTTTGGCCCGAACCCAGAGTATCCCCCCGTGATAGAGATAGTCTAGAACTAGACTGTATTTTATTATGGATTGTGTTGACGTCTAATAAGAGTTTATTAAAATCAAAGTGAGGAGATGGGGTGGTGGAGGGATGCTAAAATAAAAACGGTCAACGTAAGAAGGTAAATATGCTGTATATATATGTATATATGTATATATGTATATATACACCTCTTATCGATGATAAAAGCGATTATGTTGATGTGCTCCCCACGTGTTTAATTAGGTTTAATTATCTGAGAGTGCTCCACTTGTGTTTAATTAGGTTTAATTATCTGAACGTGCTTCTCCCGAAATTTGTTAATAAACCATCGATTGGCACGATTGGTCAAATCTTGCCGCAGGACGTGAAAATGATAAATGCGTCAGGCTGAAACTAGCAAAAAACACTTGCGTCACGCCTGGTAGGAGCCTATGTATCACATTTAGTATCACATTATGTAGTCTGTTTTGAGCTAACGTGACACCGAATACACAATGCTACACAAAGTCATGTTTTATTAGTTTATCTTGTCTGTTTATCTTGTTTATTGCATCAAAATTGTCTTTGAAATAAATGTGAAGTATGTCCTATGTGAAATCTTTGTAAATCTCAAAGCATGCATTCCATTTTACAGAATTTAATTGGTCTAAGTACAGAGCCCAGGGGTACTCCTTAAATCATGATTAAAAGTCATGCCTCTCTAGGTAACATTTTATTTTATAAACCAAATATCACCCTACTAATGAAGAGAGATTCCCAAGCTGTTTTGGTGTACAACAATTGAAGTTAGCATCTTGTACACTGCATTTATATTTAGTACAATATATTTTGTATCAACAAAGTGCATTTGCGTTCTTCCCTACCTCATATCTACACTGCACTTCTTCACTTATTAGGAGTGTTATGAAGTTGATGCATTGTGTGGAGTATTGATATCATCCCTTAACCACCGCTGTATTACATGGAGCGATCAACTCGGCGCTGATGTGATTAATTATAGCAGAATTCCAATATGGGAAAAGAGAGGAGTAATTCTATTCATTTCCCAAAGGCTTTTTAGCGTTACCAGTTGTGCGAGTGAGCTAGAACGAGAAAATGATAGAGACAGAAAAAAAAGTGATCAAGAGTGCAAAAAAGACGAAGGGCAAGTAGCGCACTGGAGGATTTGAGAAGACAAAAAGAAGAATACTGCAAAAGGAGGGAGTGATGTCGTAGTTATAAATATTGATTACCATTCTTGTACCGATCCAAAGATATGACAAGGAAGCACTCAGATGCAGAGGTGTTCTTTGGCAGGAGCTCGAACAACTCGTTTGTTCCCTGGCTCCTTTTTTTTACTCCCTCACTCGCTCTGTCATTCTGACAGATGCCGCCTTGCCTGAGAGCGCCACAACTTTCCTCAGCTAGGATGGGTATGTAATGTGTAGAGAGGTAGAGAATGAGAAATTGCCTTTTCTTGTTTTGTCTCCCTGCCTTTGTGGAGTGGCGGACTGCTCCTGAGAGTGCCATGTGACTTCTACCACAGTGCTTTGGAGCTATTTTCCTCTCTCCCTCTCTTTTTTTTTCTTCCAACGATGAGCCGCTGAAGAGGAGAGGAGGCGGTAAGAGGAGGATATGTTTTCCGTTTCGCTCAAGTGCCGGATGGGGGTCATCAGACGCAGGATCAAGGGTATTGTGCAATGCACCACTTTAATGAAAGCTTTTTGGGATGGGGGTCCGAACCTTTCCAAGTGTTGAGTTTCAGGAATACTGTGTAATTAGGGTGTGTAATTAACTGTCTGTCTTGTATGTAATCTTGCCTTGTCTATTGAATTTTGAAACTTAATATCAGGCTTATTTGGTATGCTTTTTTTTCCCGAAAAGCAGAAAAGTCAATCAAAAAGCTGTTTGCTAAAGTCTATTGTGGACATCCCTTTAAAATCCAAGGACGGTGATACTTATGGTGTGCTTGAGTTGTGTTTGCCGTAGGTATTGATAAACCTCTTCTGGTCTTTTTCGTTGGCTTATTTATAATTTATTCTTAACATCAAGAGTGCTCAAATGTTTATCATTTCTTTTCATTAATGTTTCATTACAGTGAGTGATATTTTTAGTCTGGAATTAAAAGGCCTTCACACTTTGTAGTGACGTTAGAGGCACAACAACTACCAAACTTCAAAGCATCTTTTTTTGTTGTTACTCATCAACCACTTTATTTTGCCAGCATGGAAACAAAGACATACTATTCATGTACAGTTGTCTATATAACAGTGTACAGATCACTTATAGTACTCCCAAATGCGTAAACCGCTCTCGGCTGTGATCTTAAATTTAACAGGCCTGGGCAAATCAAGCTGATAAGTTTGACACTTCTTCTGATCCATCCGTTTAAGAGAGCTCATTTTTATGCATCTCGGGATCTCTAGCCTTAAGCTACTATGCAAGAAATCAATAAAGCAATGCCTACAAAAGTTCAAGACTGTAGAAGCAACATCAGCCGTTGATGGCAAGCTTGTGTGTGGGGGTGCAGATAGTTTCAATGTTTTGGTCCTTGGCGGAAGTTCAAGTTTACATGTATCAATGGTGGGTGATGAGCATGAGCCTACTCTTTCCTTGTGCCATTTTCTGCTTTGCACAATCCATTTTTCCTTCGAAAACATGTATGTTACAGATATTTTATTCTCTATTTCTTCATGGTCATTCCTCAAACTGACATTTCATATATTCAAACAAAAGAAGCAGTTGGACACACACAATAAATCCTAGTTGGCCATCTAGCCATATAGGCAAATAGATTTGGGCAGCTGGGAACAATGCTAGGAATACACAATCATAAAGTGATTAATGATGTAATGTCCACAAATTGGGTGGGAAAGACTTTTGGCCCTATCATACATCCAGCGCAATGCAACGCCAGGCGCGACGCAAGTGGTTTTTGCTAGTTTCAGCCCGACGCAGTTATCATTTTCACATCCAGCGCCACAATGTTTAAATAGCAAATGCACTCTTGCCCATCTGTTCGCCCATTGGCGTGCTGGTCAGAAAACGAGGTGTGGTCAGATGCATTGTTGGCGCGTTGCTATTTTAAGGCGACTAAAAACGGCTGCGCCATTGACCAACAAAAACCTGGTCTGTATTTCTGTTTTATTTTAAGAGCGCACATACTGGGATGCGCAGCAGCACACAAAGATTTTTAAATGTTAAAAATAAAAGGATTCCTCTCTGGAGAAATGTTCGCAAATTCTGCCATGTAAATAGCAAATCCGCCATGGTGCAAGCAGAGGTGGACAGTAACTAAGTACATTTATTTGAGTACTGTACTTAAGTACACTTTTTGAGTATCTGTACTTTCCTTGAGTAGTATTTTTTCTGGAAACGTATGACTTTTACTTCACTACATTTGAAAGACAAATAACGTACTTTTTACTCCACTACATTTCTATCAAGGCCCTCGAAGTAGAAAGTCGTAGCCGCTTTGAAAGTCAGTGGACGATTTTTTTTCTTCTTTAAAATGTGATTTTTTATTTTTTTTGCAGACAGCCTATAGAAGGCGGCAGTTCCCAGACGCAGTGCGCGCAACCATGGTCATACTTAAAAGTTAAAATTCAGAAGAGCAGACGTGGATAAGTCTGAAAAAGGGTGATTCTATCTGGATGTGCACACAGAAAGCTGCCTCTCAGACGTCAGACGACAAGTACTGAATTGTAGTCTATTGAATCTACTAAAATCTTACTAAAACTAAAACAATTCAGATGCCTAAAATGTTAGTCAAAAGACTATGACTAACACTTAATCAAAATTTGCTGTCAAAATTAACACTGGTATGAAGTATGGTCGGTCAAATTATTTTTTAAGGATTTACCCTCCAACTTGCCATAGCCTTGTGGATACAGTGCTAACGCATAGGTAACGTTCGACAATGACGTTAGTGAGCATGCAAAAAAACGTAGATGGGCTAATAATGTTAACTGAAGTCCTTTAAGAAATATGTTTTTACATAATCCTGTCAGATAAACACAATGTAGAAACCTTTCTTCTCTAGTATGATTTTGACTTTGATAAGAGCTTTGTAACTTTTAAACAAGTATTTAAATGAGTTCAAGGTAGTCCTATGCTAGCATGTCAGATGGAGCATGACTGGCTTAAAGCACCATGATGGCACAGCGTGCATTCATACAACAATGCAACTATAATAAAATAATGCGTTTACTCTTACTTTTGATACTTAAGTACTTTTAAAAGCAATTACTTCTGTACTTTTACTTAAGTAAAAATCTGTCTTTACAACTTTCACTTGTAATGGAGCAATATTTGACCAGTGGTAATGGAGTTGTGTACTTTGTCCACCTCTGGGTGCAAGGACAACTGGCTTTTAAGGGAATGGGAGATGAGACTTTGATTGGTTTATTGCCTGTTAGACCCAAAACACACCCATGACTCATTAAGAGACTAGGTACGACCCTTTTAGACCATGCGCCTGGCACACAGAGCAGTTTTTTTCGTCGTTAAACTAGCAAAAGTGGATTCAGACACACCCTAAGTGCACCTGCGCCATGCGCGCCAATCGTTAAAATAGGGCCCTTTAGATTGAACCAATAAAACCATTGTTTCCAATGTCCAAGTGAATGAATGGTTGATAAAGGGACTTTCATGGATTGGGACCGTAAAAAAAATATGGATGTAGTATCTGTAACGACACCCGTAGGTTTCTGAAGAGATTTTTTGAAGCCTCAAAGTCAGCCGTTGCCATCTTGGCGCTGCGTCACTCCTAGATGACATATAATGGATAAAGAGGCGGGACGTGGCAGGAGCTGAGGTGACCTGATGACTAACAGACAGCAGACAAACAGCAATCCACCTGTCACTCAAAATGGCCACACCCTTAATTATGCAGATCTTTAAGGCTTTGTATAATGTAAATGAATGAGTTATAAAATAAAAAAAACATGTTTTTTTATGCTGTAAAGTTGGGCATTTTAACATGGGACTCAAAGATTCTGCTCTCTTTTGTAACCTGTCTCTAGCAGCCAGTCGAAGAATTGCAGTTTAAGTCACTTCCATATTTGCTTCAAGAGAAAATGGGGGAGGTTGCCGCTTGATTGGGACCCACAACCAATTGGGCCTGTGGTCCTCATGTGTTTTTTGCAATAACATCCCCTTCCTAGTCCACATGCCTTATCCAAGCTCTAGGAAATCGTAAAACTCTGCAATGGAATATTCCTGGTTCATATGTCAATGTGCTAGCTTCATGAAAACTCATTCTAGAGAAGACTGGAAGTTTAATCTGAGAGAATTGATCATCCGTGGCAGTTTCATTGGATTTATATATGGAGAGGTGGGCTCAGGACAAGCTTGATAAAAATGCTGAGACTAGACTGACTACACTTGAGATTTCAAGCTGAAAATCAACTTCTCACTCAATTTAACTATGCAGCCAAGATACTAACTGAAAGCAGTGGGCCGTAGACTTGCAATTATATTAGAGTGTTTTTTTTAAGCTATCCTATTCACATTCTTAAAAAGATACACATCACATTGATTGAATTATAGCTAAATTCATCACCAGGGATATATAAACCATTGTTAAAAAAGATTGTAGACAGTTGTGGGGAATTAACTAGGACTACTGGGCGAACTGCTCATTTTCTTTATTTGTGACCCATGCTGGCAAAATGAGTCAGAATGCGCACAGGCTAATTACGAGCTACAGGCAAAACAAGTGAAATTATGTCAATTTTGGTAGAGATTTAAGGGTTTTCACACAAAAAAAAGAAATAATTCATTAAGCCCTCGTCTAGCGATCCCAATGCTCCAAATAGCAATTAAACATCTAAAATTATCTTTATTTGTACATTTTCTGAGAGGATAACATTTCCTTTGATTTAATAAAAAAGAACATTTTTATCATGAAAAAATGCTGTTTTCTTTGCTCGCTTCCCCTGTACAAGTTTGGTATTGTTAACCTGAAAAAACACCATATGCTGGTTTTTGAAGCATGGCAGCTGGTGTGAGTTGGTTTATGTTGGTCCTTAGGCCCTGTCCACACGAACACGGGTATTTTCAAAACCGCAGCTTTTTCTATGCGGTTTGGCTGTTCGTCCACACGCAAACGCAGTATCCGGTTACTGAAACCGGACTTTTTTGAAAACTCCGGCCAGGGTGAAGTTTTTTAGAAACTCCGGTTACAGCGTTGTCGTGTAGACGGTGAAACCGGAGATTTAGGCTTGTTAAGTCAAAATGTGCGCCGTTCTCTCATTTGTTTGACGTCAGTTTGTGCGCCGTTATCGATTTTGTTTAACGTTACACGAGTCGAGTCTATGCAAGCGCGGACGTAGCTTTTAATAACTCTGCTAATAGCGCTTATCACATGTAGCCTATACAGATACATGCACAGTTATCTCATTGTATTGCAGAACAGAGGTGCCAGAATTCAATAATACAACATAGTAAGGCAAGTGTGTGAAGCTTCAGTCCACTTGAGCCCTGCCCCTGTATATACAGTTACCTGTCACTGAGTCCAAAGTAAACTTGTAGAAGGGTTTCACTGAGCCCATAGCATCCCTCCGTGGATGGGACCCATGTGGAAATCAGGCAGCCAATCATAGCGCGGTTTTGCGTTTTCATGTGGACGGAGATTTTTTTTAAAACCGTGCTTGTGTGGACGCGATTGTTTTTTTAAACGGAGAAGGAAAAACTCTGGTTATATAAATACCCGTGTACGTGTGGACTAGGCCTTAGTTGGTCCTGAGCTGGAGCTAGTTTCTTAGCACCAGATTTGGACCAGCTCTTGACCAACTAAGGACCAGCTCAAACCAGCTGCCATGCTAACCAGTCGCAATAACACCTTTGGTGATTAATCAAAACACCCTGCACGGTGGTGCATTGTGGTATCATGGAAGCGTCCATGCTCAGAAATCAAGAAAAATAAACTTATAAAAAATAAAAATGTCATGCTTTTTATTCAATATTTCATCGATACATACCTGTTAGATATGGATGATAGTGAGAGTGCTTAGTCGGTGGCTAACGCTAAGATTCGGTTGTTGAATCTTGTCAGAGCAACGGCTCTCAAGCGGCTCTTGTTTTTAAACCCCCAAATTGCTGTGTGAATGGCCTATTAAGAATAATAAAACATTTACTTTAGAAGCAAAAAATTCTCTATGAAGATATCTTTTCAGAGAATATATCTTGATAAAAAAAATTCTTGTTTTAAGCATGACACATTAAGCATGATTATGAAAATAAGAGAACAAATATTTGGCAGTTGGGTAGGAAAAATAAACATTTGCGATATATCACTCAAGATACACTATATTGCCAGATGTTTTGGGAAACCTGCCTTTACATGCACATTAACTTTAATGACATCCCATTGTTAATCCTTAGGGTTTAATATGGAGTTGGTCCACAATTTGCAGCTATAACAGCTTCAACTCTTCTTTCCACAAGGTTTAAGAGTGTGTTTATTGGAATTTTTGACCATTCTTCTAGAAGCGCATTTGTGAGGTCAGACACTGATGTTGGACGAGAAGGACTGGCTCGCATTCTCCACTCTAATTCATCCCAAAGGTGTTCTATCGGGTTGAGGTCAGGACTCTGTGCAGGCCAGTCAAGTTCCTCCACACCAAACTTGCTCATCCATGTCTTTATGGACCTTGCTTTGTGCACTGGTGCGCAGTCATTCTGGAACAGGTAGGGGCCATCCCCAAACTGTTCCCACAAAGTTGGGAGCATGAAATTGTCCAAAATGTCTTGGTATGCTGAAGCATTTAGAGTTCCTTTCACTGGAACTAAGGGGCCAAGCCCCTGAAAAACAACCCACACACCATAACCCTCCTCCACCAAACTCTACACTTGGCACAATGCAATCAGGCAAGTACTGTTCTCCTTGCAACCGCCAAACCCAGACTCGTCCAGGATTGCCAGACAGAGAAGCGTGATTCGTCACTCCAGAGAACAGGTCTCCACTGCTCTAGGGTCCAGTGGCATTGTGCTTTACATCAATGGATCCAATGCTTTGCACTGCACTTGGTGATGTAAGGTTTGGATGCAGCTGCTTGGTTATGGAAACACATTCCATGAAGCTCTACGCACTGTTCTTGAGCTAATCTGAAGGCCACATGAAGTTTAGGGGTCTGTAGCTATTGACTCTGCAGAAAGTTGGTGACTTCTACGCACTGTGCGCCTCAGCATGCGCCTACCCCGCTCTGTGTTTTAACGTGGCCTTTTACCTTACACTTTGTTATAATACCACTAACAGTTGACAGTGGAATATTTAATAGTGAGGACATTTCACAAATTGACTTATTGCTCAGGTGGCAACCTAAGTCTTCATGCCTAGGTGCTTGATTTTATACACATGTGGCCATGGAAGTGATTGGAACACCTGAATTCAATGATTTGGAGGGGTGTCAATACTTTTGGCAATATAGTGCATATTATCTGAACAATTTGGAAGTAAAAGTAGCCTAAATTTAAGTATTTGTACTTAAGTACTTCTTTTAATCTTTTAAACAAAAATTATAATTAAAGGTGCCCTAGAATGATTTGAAACAACATTTTAAATTGTTCTCTGGTATCTACATAGAGGGTATATGGCTTATTTAAGGTCAATTATTGTCCAGATACGGTTTTACAGGTCCATTTACAACTCTAGAAATCTTCCCCAGGATGAAATGGTCTGTTTTTGCCTTATTTGGAATGGGTCATGAATATTAATGCAGTTCTGCTCTGATTGGCTGTTTCACTGCGCGGCTCAATGACAGCAGGCACGTCTGTACTGACCGTCATGACAATGGAGACATTAGACATTCAACCTTATATGTTTGAGCCTGTTTCTGACGAAGATGCAGATTTTGAGGAACAACATGTTTTGAGATTGGAAATGAACGCTTCTGAACGGTAAGTTAAGTCTTTATTTTAATTAGGAACCTGCAAAATCATTACGTCCATACCAGAACGTCAGCCTAAACGATAACTAGCATATAGCATTAAATATACACATCAGCAGTCACAACTTTTTTAGCATTGTAAAAACATTTTAATTATTGTAATGTGTTCCTGTATGATTTTACAATGATAGCGTCTTCACTTGAAATCACAAACTGAACTGTAGCGCTTAAATATGTTGTTTGTACAGTAACGTTTGAGTTTGACAGTAGAGTACTGATTTAAAAGTCGATTTATTTAGCCATTTAGTTATGTAAGATACTTGGATTATCTTATTGTTACTGTAAATTACTAGCATCTTGCGTTGGATCTAGACAACAACGGGGATATTATCGTTAATGTTGTCTCTCTAAGAAACTTTCAATTTAATCATAAATTGTTTAGACAGTCAAGAAGTGGATAAAATCACTTACTGCTTGTAGGTATATGGTTGGAATTGCCCCTTTCTTCAGTGTTGGACGCTGAGCAAAGCCTGCTTGATATTGTCCCGGGTTTGAAAAACTGTCCGTGGTGAAATGGGCTGAGCAAACTAACAACTTTGAATTAAATTGTTGCGGTATCCGATTATAAATAAACATCAACCATGCCTGTTGACATGTTTTATTTGTGGGAAGAGTATGAAACGTCTTCACATCCCCTGCACAGCCTGGAACATAACATTTGTTTCCATGATCTGCCATGCTCGCTATCCTCGTGTGACGCTTGTTTACCTGTGCAGAGATGATACGGCTGCGCAGTTTCGCCTGACAGTGAACATGTGCTTGCATATGCAAATGTTGGGGGGCGTACATATTAATGATCCCGACGATTGCATCATTCTCGGTGTTACGTTGAGATTTGTCTATTTTTCCGTGGTGTTTTTCACAAACGAGATTTATGAACGAGGAGGCAATGGTGTTTGAGACTCACTGTATGTGATTTACATGGACTGAACTCCTGTTATTTAACTATGGCAAGGTTAATTCAATTTTTCATTCTAGGGCACCTTTAAGAAAGTAAATATTTGCAGTGCACCACTGTTTTTCATGCCATTTGAGTTTTTGCCGTCATTGGTAAAAATTCAATGAAGCAAAGAAGAAAAGATCAAAGAAAAGTATGATTGTGAGAAAGATAAAGATAGTCAGTCGGGATGGAGACTGACCTCTCATCCCAAAAATATGAGTATGGAGGATGAAAGTACATTTAAGCATTGAAATTGCAAAGATTTACATGGCTACGTTGTTAACGCCAGAATTCTGAACAGCAACTGATTGAAGAAGATGGAATAAGAGGCAGATTAAAGCGAGGAGATGAAAGATGGAAGTGACATTGTAGATGTTCATTTCTAAGTGGCTCATAAGAGACCTTGCACAGAACATCCATTTCCTGTTTTTTCAACAAAAGGACATACATGTTGAGGGTGTTTGCATGATGCAGTGCTTTTTCGAAAAAATGAAAGCTACAAGACTCTGGCTAATGAGTACAAACAAAAGCTCTTCCTTTTTGATCCATGTCACAAGTCGCTAGTGTAGAGGATGTTGCCAGATGGGGGTGATTTATTGCTTTCTCGCACATGTATTATTTGACTACCTGGGAATGCTTTAGGGGCCTCGCTCTGCACACTTTCATTCACTCGCAAGTTTTTCTGCTAAGGGAATGTATGCAAGGCAAAAAGATTGAATAGCATTGTTTGAAGATGTTATTGTTTATGTTCACCACAAGGTGCATTCGTCTTTGAAGTTGGTTTATTGTGTCTACATAAAGTTTGTGGATGGGGAAGTTTGAAAACGAAGTCTAGGAAAGAGAGTTAAAAAGATTTGTGCTTTTTGTTTTTTGTAGTGTAAGTCATAAGCGTAACAAATCCTTTGACTCAAAGGTTAATTGTTTGTAGTCACAAAGAGTCAATATTCAAAGGACTTTTTGTATTTTTTAAGTCTAAATTAATCTGAAAACATTTCAGCAAATTAAACCATGACCCAGACCTTTCTCGCGTTCAGTCAAGAGTAAGATGGTGTTCTCATTAAATTGCAAATGGAAGTTGTAAATATATTTTCCTTATGGCTAGAAGCCAACAACTGTGCTCTTTTATGTATTTATCAAATTAAATTATTTTAGCACAGAAAAGGTATTTAGCACAGAGAAAGGCTGTTTGCTGTAACAATTATTTTACATTAATATTACTTAATATTGTTGTCAGTGTGGTGATGGTGTTGGCCCAGGGCAAGGTTTAACAAAAGGAAATATATTTTTGGTGGCATATGTTTCACTGCACGTTCAGCATGCTTGCTCATTTTTATACAGTAATCTCACATACTTTCAAGTCTTTTTCAAGTGCATTTTTAAACCCCAAAAATGATAATGAGATAAAATATGTGATGTGAAATATCTTGTAAACCAGATACAGAATGAGGAGAAAACAGATCACTTATAAAAAAAGTGATCATCCATGTAAGATATGTTTAGCCTGAATTCAGCTGCAGAAGCAACAGTTAAGGTGTGTTTATTGGTTATTTGAAATTAATTATCAATGCAAGTGATTTGAATGTTGCTATGGCGTCAACATCCCTTTAACATTTACTGTATATTACCTTGTGAAAAATAAGTGTTCTTAATTGTATTGAATGTGCACTTATGAGTATATTTTAAAAACACAAATAATATAACATTAATGAAATAAATGAACACTTAAGTGTACTTAAAGATTTCAGTCGATCACGTTTGACGTACGTCAGAACTGATCGACGAATTGGGGATCTGATTCCAGAGACCAATCTACTTTGAGTGTTTAAAAACGAGCCGATTGGCATGTGATTCACGCATTCCGGCCAACTCTCACGTTGTCCTGGGACCCCAGCCTGGATATGTGCCCAAGGTTCCTACCACTCCCTTCCGGGACCAGGTGGTGAACCTGCAAGCGCTGCCTTCGGAGGAGGCAGACCCAGCCCTAGCCTTGTTATGTCTCGCCCGCGCTCTTCGCGCTTACATAGACCGGACTCAAAGCTTTAGGGCCTCAGAGCAACTCTTCGTCTGTTACGGAGGCCAGCAGAAGGGAAAGGCCTCTAAGCAGAGGTTAGCCCACTGGATAGTGGATGCTATCGTCTTGGCTTAGCAGTCCCAAGACGTGCCTTGCCCGTTCGGGTTTCGAGCACACTCAACAAGGAGTGTAGCTTCCTCCTGGGCGCTGGCTCAAGGTGCCTCGCTGACAGATATATGTAGAGCTGCGGGCTGGGCGACACCTAACACGTTCGCTAGATTCTATAGCCTCCGTGTAGAGCCGGTATCTTCCCGCATTCTCGCCTCCAGTGGCCAGCAGAGCTAAGTGCTCGTTCTAAGTATTGGCTTGCAACGCCACTCCCGCCCTCTGGGCCGGATACGTGCGTCTATTGTCTCCAGTTGTGTTCCCCAGAAATGGCTAACCCTGTCGAGCTCCTCCGTCACCCCTTCAGTGCCAGACGTTGCGGCCGTCTGACGCCAGGCCTGCACCTGTATGCTTGTGGAACGAGTGTGTAGGCTGGGTTCCATATGTAGCGGTTCCCTCACGGCAACCCCATGTGTGCATCCTCCACGGTACCAGCTACCCTACTCGGCTAGCCCTACTAGGCTGTCTTTCCCTTGACAGAGCCCGCTCTGTTGTCTCTGGCGGTGTTCTTTCCCCCTGGAACCAGGTTGGAACCACCCCAGAGACTGCCATATGTTGTACTACCCTGCTAGGTTACTCCTTATGTGTATTCCGCCACCTCTTCCAGTGAAGGAAGTGGCTCCGCAGCGTACCATCTCCCGAGACAGGCACGCTTTCCCAGCGTTATCCAATAGTCACACTGAATGGGTCTCGCAGAAACAGCAGTGACTGACCTCCCTGCTTGGAGCCCTGACTTCCGCACCATCTAAGCACCGCCCAGTGCGCTCAAGCAGGACGCTGGAAGGGCCAGCATCCTGACGTGTTGGTAGGATCCCCAATTCGTCGGTCACTTCCGGCGTACGTCGAACGTCTGGGAACATTTCAGTTACGTATGTAACCCTCGTTGGAGGGAACGGAGACGTACGTCCTGTCGCCAGGTGCTGCGCTTCTGCTAGGGGGCTGAGTCACTAGTTTGGCTCCTCACCAGAAAACTTATAATTACATGACACACAATTTTCAACAGAAATTATACTAAAGTTTATTTGTTTACCATAAATGCTTGTCAGTACATTCTGCAGTACAAATATTTTATAAGTATAAATATGTGCTTAAGTCCTTCCTGAGTCTGACAAAAAGCACTCTAAAATTCTAATTACATTTAAAGGGGTCATGAACTGCATTGTTTTAATGTTTTCTGGGGTGTACTTATAATGTTAGTATGGTTTTTACATCAAAAAAATTCATTTTTTCAGAAATAAAAGGCCTTTTTCCTACCCTGATTTTAGCCTCTGATTTGAATGCTATGTTGTCTGCTGTGGCGTGTCTGCTGTGAGACTTCAGTGTAAACGCCCACTGCTGTGATTGGCTAGTTCCATGTGGAACTCTCTTGAAAACTTTCATCACGTTTTTACTATTACAGCTCTCAAAGTTAACTAATCAGGAAAAGTGTTGATTATAGCATCATATTTAGATCATGGCATGAAAGGTTGCCACATTCCTAGCATTAGGATCTTTTGGAAGGTAATGTTATTTTTAGTCTAGTGTTCCTGTATCACTCTTCTCTCCTCGTCATCTCACTAACACGCCAGTGTGCGGGGCTAAAGTTGCCATGATGAAGTAGGCGTTGGTTTTCTTCTGCATAGGCGGTCTTTCACCTGTCTTAGGCACATTCCACAATGAGTCGTTCACTGGGCTTGGTTACAATAAAAGATGTTTTTGGACTAACAAGGGCGTTTTCAGTATTCTTATAGTATGATGACATCTTATATGTCAAAAATAATTCAATTGAATTGAATTACAGTTAACAGCAATTAAGTCTGTGAAGACATTTCCTATATAAAAGGATATTTCACCCAAAAATAAAAGTTCTGTCATCATTTACTCATTCCAAACCTGTAAGACTTTCTTCAGGGGAACAGAAAAGAAGATATTTTGAAGAATGTTAGTAACCTAATGATGTTGGTTAGGTTACCATTAACTTTGTGTGGAGAAACAAAAATCTATAAATGAGACAGTTCTCAAAATAAATTCTGTTATGTTACAAAGAAGAAAGAAAGTCATAAATGACACGAGGGTGCGTAAAGAAACTATGAATCAGTTCACAACTTGAGCTGATTCTCAAGACCAAATCACTGAACCAGTTATTTGATTGCAGCGAACAGCTGTGTCTTCTGAATATCTTCTTTTGTGTTCCACAGTGTTCATACAGGTCTGGAACAACATGAGGGGGAGCAAATGATGCCAGAATTTACATTCATGCCATAGTCCTAATCCTAAAGGTGATGATACACGGGGCAACTTTTTGACCAATGTTGCTGGGCAATGTTGCTTGGACACTTTTCCAATTGAGAATGGGCAACAGATTTTGATCTGGATCCTTCTGGATCGGTCGTGTGCCCTGTGCCTCATCTGGTTGCCCGTTGACTGCAACATTTCTTAAAAAGTAGATTTTTGATCTGAGAGGACAAGGTTGGCAGTCATTAAAGAATCAAGACTTCATCATTCGGAATATTAATTGGTTTTTAATGAAGATAATCATCTTCCTCACATCATCATAATTTATTCCTCGGTGGCCCACATTACTAACAACCTGAGCTACTTCGCTGTTGTCCTTCTCGCCTTTTAAATTATGCCGCTGCTTGGCAGCATTTCAGACAAATCTAAAAAAGACCCCTTGCAATCAGTATCTTCATGCTCATTTTCTACATCCATCTTCTGTTCTGGTGCGGCCCACTTGTTCGTTCTCAAGAGGCCATGATGGCGCATTCAGTTAATCAGGCACTGTGTCTGGACTGCTCGCTGGTTCAGAATACTGAGAGGATGGTGGCATGTGTCCCGTGTGCTGATATGAGCTCCAGCATTCAAGAGCCATATCTCAGTGTGCTGTGATGGCTATCAGACCTCCTCCTCTGTGTCGAGGTTTGTTTGAAGCTCTGCGGAGACCACGGTTGGCAACCTGAGGCGGATCTGTATTGATCTAGCTTTGTTTGGCTGCATTTGAGAGGCAGGAAAGCGAATGAGGTTTGGCAGAGTAGCCGAGTCTGCCAATCTGATAGACTGTGTGGAAACTGATGAGGTTTGCAAATTGCAGGAACTAGGAGCAGGATTGTAAACCCTTACCATGTTTTAGGGTGTTTCGCAGATGCTCTTCCACATTTGGAAACTCTTCAGTCAGCCAAGACACAGCTGTTACTAAAAGTAACGTGCCTTGGGGTATTGATTCTACTTTGGACAGATTGAGAAACTCGATTTTAAAATGGATTATTGTGGACTGTATGCTGTAATTATCAGCTTATGTTCGATGACATGGACATAAACACTGTTGACTTCTGAAGCCATTTTAACTCTTTCCCTGCCTGCGTTTTTGAAAAAGGTTGCCAGAATTTTTGATAATTTTCACAAAAGTTGCAGAATATTTAGTTGTGAATATCTGAACATGCAATATATCAAAAGAGAGAACAGAGTCTCTGCTTTTAAAGAACGAAAGAAAGAAAGAGAGAGAGAAAAGTAAGAAAGATACAAAACCTTTTTTATTGTAGCTTCATGCATCCTTTTTTATCAACACTTCAATATGGGTACATTTCATAAAAAAGGAACATTGAGCAAAAAGCTTTTTACATCACCCTCTATAGGGGTGTTGATGAACTCGATCCATCCATCGTTCTGAATCTGATCCGGATGTAGTCTTTGACAAAAACATGTTTTTCTCAGCTTTTTGCTCAAAATGTTCCTTTTTACGGAAAGGACTTCACAGTCCTATAGCTCGTTCTGGGTCAACATTTCATTGAGTAACATTACGCAGTTTTGATTTATATGCGGTTTAATTTTGATGTTCACGTTATTTTACATATTTAGCTGCTTACATATGCTATCACTGTGTTTTGATCAGAAGTAATAGCGCCTCCCAATTGTATAACAGTGAAAACACAGAAAGCCATACATTTCTGTCAATGGCGGTGGAAGCGCTGTCGCAAAATGACGGAAATTTCCGTCGATGGCGGCAAAAGAGTTAAAGGGATAATTCATCCTGAAATAAAACTAATGTAATCTTTTACTCACCTGGCTATTGTTCTAATTCCATCTTTTTCAGACCTCAAAAGGAGAAATTTTCATAAATGCCCTGCATGCGCAGTGAGACATACACCATATATGGAAAGTGTTCAGGGGGCATACAGGTTTTGCGATAAAGAAACCTTATTATTCAGTCAAAATAATGTTCCTGGTAGTACATGTGAGCCGTCAGCAGCAGCCGTCAGAAGGACATTAGAACAACAGCAGGGTGAGTAAAAGATTACTTTATTTTCATTTCAGGGTGAACTATCCCTTTAATGGCTGTATGTCTTTATTGTTTACTCGTCTTAGAAATTGATAAATGCAAATATTTGTAGTTAATCTGATTAATTAATCAGCATATTATCTAATTAATTTACTTAGCTTTTCAATATTGACAGCCCTAACTTAAAAAAAAAACACCAATAAGAAGAAAATACTTGGTTGTAATTTGATGGGTTTTTGTTTAGTGATGCACCAAAATTTCGGCAAAAGAAAATATGTATTTATATTTATATTAAAGTAAAATAATTACATTACCACTTCTCAGATGACACATTTTGACTGTTTCCGAGTCTATTTCATGCACACAAGGTTGATAAGCTACAACTGGTAAACATGTCAGCAGTGTGGAGGCACTTCACCATTACCAGAAATTATGCTGTAAAATTTGTTTGGCTGAAATAATGAGAGCCGGCTCATTTCTGAAGAACTTTATTAAAAAGTTCTAGGTGCAAGTTTTGTTGGGATCCTTTGTTCATCGCTCATGGTTTTGTATCATAACAGGATTTTGTAGAAGTCTTGGGGAGTAACTAACAGCAATGCTACTAACTTAAAGGGTTAGTTCACCCAAAAATGAAAATTATGTCATTAATTACTCACCCTCATGTCGTTCGACGCCCATGAGACATTCGATCATCTTCAGAACACAAATGAAGATATTTTTTGTTGAAAGCTGATGCTCAGACAGGCCTCCATAGGGATTCAGTTCATTTACACTCACAAGACCCATAAAAGGCACTAAAAACGTTGTTACAAAGTCCATCTCACTACAGTGGCTCTACAATAATGTTATGAAGCGACGACAATAGTTTTTGAGCGAAAATAAAAAATCAAAATAACGACTTTATTCCACAAGTTCTGTCTGCCTTGGCCGTGAACTCACGAAGCACCACGACGCATGCGCGAGAATATGACGCAAACCGGCGTTCGGACACGTGACCCAGAAGCGAGGAGATTTGTTTACAACGAGCAGAGGAAGACGCGCCGTATCTGAGCTGTTGAATTCTATATTGATCGTGCTTTAGGTCTCGGCGTAGAGTTCAAAATGGGACTAAAGTGTGTATTTCATGGATTCCCGAACGCCGGCGCTACGTCATATTCTCACGCATGCGTCGTGGTGCTTCGTCCAAGGCAGACAGAACTTGTGTAATAAAGTTGTTATTTAGATTTTTTTTTCGCTCAAAAACTATTGTCGTCGCTTCATAACATTATTGTAGAGCCACTGTAGTGAGATGGACTTTGTAACGACGTTTTTAGTGCCTTTTTATGGGTCTTGTGAGTGTAAATGTACTGAATCCCTATGGAGGCCTGTCTGAAGCCTTTCTGAGCATCAGCTTTCAACAAAAATATCTTCATTTGTGTTCCGAAGATGAACGAATGTCTTACGGGTGTCAAACGACATGAGGGTGAGTAATTAATGACAGAATTTTCATTTTTGGGTGAACTAACCCTTTAAGTATTGTTTTTTAGTAGTGAGAGTAGCTCAGCTTCTTTTCCAAGAAGTGATAACACGATTTTTTGCCTTGTTGCATGGCAAAGGCAGCTTTATGACTAAGCAAGCTCTATTTTGTTGCATTCTTTGAGCAGTTTAGCTTTGAGAACAGTAGATTAACATCAGATAATATTTTGACTTAGTTAGGGTGCCTTCTAGTTGTTTTTAGTCTAAATGTATTTGTTCCCATTTAATACTGTCGCACTATTAGAGCCGTTCAGTCAAGGCGGCAATTTGTAGGCCATACATGAAGTCTAATTGACCGTAGGTTCCCTTGGTGATTGCTAATGGATTTTTACAATAACAGTTTGCGATTTATGAGTAAAAAAAGGTCCACGACTCCCACAGGGCTTTGAATTTATATGTTTGACAAGTTGGACAAGGAACTTATATAGCAACTTGTTACCAGCTTAAAGGCATGGACGCTTCAAAATTCAATATAATTTATGTTGTAGAACTAAATGCGAAAGTCTCTTTACAGTCACAGACCTGCATTTTACTCATAAACCCAAAACCACTTTTCAAGAAACCCATAGCTAAAATGCTAATTAGCTTCCAGGTTTGTGGGAAGCTTATCCTTTTAGTGCTTCATATTGCTGATATTTATATATTTACAAAAACATTGCACATGAACGTACATAGATTAAAGGGTTAGTTCACCCAAAATTGAAAATAAAGTCAGTAATTACTCACCCTCATGTTGTTCCAACCATGTAAGACCTTCGTTCATCTTCGGAACATAATTTAGTATATTTTTGATGAAATCTGAGAGCTGTCTCACTCCTCCATAGGCTTTCAGAGGGACTGAAACTTGATGGCCCAGAATAGTAAGTAAAAACGTCATTTAAGCCTCTGACGCCACGACGCATGCGCGAAAACTGAGATCAGTAGTAGTAGAAGAAGAACGCCGTTTTCGCGCATGCGTCGTGGCGTCAGAGGCTCAAATTGAACAACAATAATAGTGGGATAAAGTCGTTATTTTTGTTGTTTTTCCGCTCAAAAAGTATTTTCGTCGCATGATAGACTTAATACAGAGCCACTGTAGTCATTTGGACTCCTTAAATGACGTTTTTACTTACTATTCTGGGCCATCAAGTTTCAGTCCCTCTGAAAGCCTATGGAGGAGTGAGACAGCTCTCAGATTTCATCAAAAATATACTAAATTATGTTCCGAAGATGAACGAAGGTCTTACATGGTTGGAACAACATGAGGGTGAGTAATTACTGACTTTATTTTCAATTTTGGGTGAACTAACCCTTTAAATGTAGTTTGCTACTTTTTGTTTGTAGCTTGTAGTGTAGCTAATATTAACTTCATGTCACTCTACACTCTCAGTTTATGTGTTTATTAATGTTTAATATGATGCTAAAATGAATGCTCTGGATAAAAAGTATTTGGCCTTACTTCCTCCAGTGACTTTTCCCTCCCTGTCCACATGCAGTCCTTCATCTGAGTGGATTGGCATTCAAATTAGCCTAGCTTATCATTTTAAAGACAGGTTTATGCCTTTTCATTATGGCCATGATTGTCATTTCAAATATATGGCTGGAGTAAAATCAACCCCTCCTTTTAGGGATGGCACCCTACTCACCTCAAACGTCTCATTTTCATTGTTCATAATCCAGCGAATGCAGTTGGGTTTCTTCTGATATGCGTGCACCCTTACTGCCCTCTACTGATTAATACCTGTCATACAATATTTATGGCCCTTCCTCAATTACTTATTTCACTTATGTCTTGGGAAGACTGCATCTAATTTAGGTCAAAATAGTCTGAAAATGAATATATTTAAGTATGTCTAACAAGTGCAAAACATAAATACACATTTGTGGATCGTCTTGATGTTGATGATCATTTTCTGACAGGTTTTTATGACATAAATTGAATGTGGATAGCATAAATGAGAATATTTGGTCAGCTAAAATCTCCATTTGCTCTCCATTGAATAGATATATAATATCTCATGTGTGATCTTTCATTCCTGTGGGTTAAGATGGTGCAACTGCTTAGTTATTCAGAGTCCATAAGAAGTGATGGTCCTTCTGTGCTATTTAGAGGGTAAATGAAAGTTCTGTTTTGTGGTTGTTGAACCACAATGTCAATGACATATGCGGGAGGTTAAGTGTGCCTTGGTTCAGTGAACAAACAATATCAAAGCGGTGACGTTCAAGGCAAACTGAGAGTGAATTAAAATGGCTCATAAAAACACTGTGCTGTCAAAGATCCAAAATAATTCAGTGTTTACGAGTGTCCACTCCTCTAACTGAAGCACTAATGGCATCCTAGAAGGCTGATACTTATAAACATCAGCGCATTACTGCGGCTTCCAGGTCCGGATGACCAAAGAGGCTGTTGATGGGCCTGCTAGACCTCAATCTGCTTGCTCTTGCAATGCCATTATAAGCCATTACTACAGTTTTACCCTTCCTTTGGTGCTTGTATAGATCTGGTCACCGGCTGCATTTTTCTTCTAAAGAAGCATCATAAGTATCTTTCATAGGGAAGGCAAACCCTGAATGCTTTGTACTGAGGTCAGTAAAACAAATTTATCCAGGATATTGAATGTACAATATAGTAGATTTAATTTAGTACTGAAATGCTTTGATGCTGTTTATCTGATCCAAAATTTTAGTTTGGTGCGTGATTTTATCATTTTAATGCTTCGTAAATTAGCAACATGTTATCAAACTTTATTGAACTGAGTCTTCTGTGCACTTTGGATTGTTAGCAACATGCTAACAACAAATTTTTAAAATTACTTTTGAATCTAATTTTTGCGTTAACAGGCTCATGTTAACATTCATCTAAATTTCTAACATTAAACTTCACTGAAGTCACTTTTGAATCAGGTTTTTTGTGTGTTTTTCATAATTCTGTACACTTGTGTTGTTAGCTTAGCAATATGTTAACATCAAACTTTCTTAAAGAATTAGTTCACTTCAAAATGAACAAAATGAAACGTCCGTGACGTAGGTGGAAGTACCAAACCAGTGCCAAAAAACTCCATCTCATGTTCTCCTCCAACTTCAAAATCGTCCGACATCGTTGTTTTACCTTTATTTTTGTAAAGGGCATTTGATTTAGTCTTTGCACATTTGTTTTAACACTGGGTCAGTACTTCCACATACGTCACTGACGTGACCTATCCGACATGATAATGTCATATGTCGTACAAAAGCAGAACACCGAAGTCAAACATTTAAGGTAAAAAAGTTTATAAATTATTTATTTTTTAAATGACTGATGACTTCACTAGATAAGACCCTATCTCTTGGCTGGGATAGAACCCTTTGAAGCCCTTTGAAACTGTATTGATTTGTACCTTTAACCCATTGGTTGCCATTGAAAACCATTATGTGGAGAAAAATCCTGGAAAGTTTTCCTCAAAAAACATCTTGGATGAGATGGGGGTGAGTAAATTACCACAAAATTTTAATTTTGAAGTGAACTAATCCTTTAATCCCATATAGTCTTAAGGTTTTTTGTGTTTTGCTCAACATGCTAAAAGCATTCAACTTTATTAAAAAAGTAATATATTGACAAAATACAATTGCAAAACACCACAGATGCACATTTGTTTTTCGCATTAGGTGTGGACGTTTTGAGATTTTTCTAATAGGCATAACATTTATGTGGATAGTATAACTCAGCATTCAACTTGAATTTACATTCAACATGAAATTACTATTGAACCAAGTCTACTGTGCACTTTCTGTTGTTAGGTTAGCAACATGTTGAAATCACTTTTAAATTAAGTGTGCACTAGCATAATGTTAACCTCCAATATTAGCATCTAAAGTTCTAATATTAAAGTTTGTTGAAATCACTTTTGAGCTGTCTTCTATAAGACTGGTTTAAACACTTTTCAATCAAGTTATCTGTTCTTTGTGTTGTTAGCTTTGCAACATAGAGTTCAGGTTGATTGAGATACTTTTTCCAAGTCAACATCAAACTTTACTGAAATTACATACGTCTTGTGTTTTTTCTAAATTAAGTCTTGTCAATTTTACGTTGTTAGCTTAGCATCATGCTAACATAAAAATGTACTAATCACATCTGAATCTAGTCTGTGCTTTTTGCAATGTTAGTTTAGCATCATGCTCACATCCAAATCGTAACATCTAAATTTATAACATCAAAACATTAACATTTTTAACCATCTTCTGTGCAGTTAGCGTTATAGGCTTAGCAAAATGCTAACATAATATTTTTGATCACTTTTGAATTAAAGGGTTACTTCAGCGATGGAAAAAAGCCTCCGATGGCGCAAATATCATCATTTTGCGTCATCTGAGGATTTTTTGGCCAGAGGCTAAAGAATACAGCCAGTTGTAGCAGCTAGTTCCGCATGTTTTCAACCTGCCCATAGGGGGTGGGGTCTCACTCACAGAATGTAAAATGAGTACGGCCGCTCGGGCATTGATAATGGAGCAGTCGGAGCAATGCAAGTGTTTTCAATGAATTCTTATGAAAGTTAAGCTTCCATAGGCATGAACTGAAAACGCGCCAGACTGGACATGCACCGTGAAAGAATGAACAACAATGCGGTTGTGAATGAATGATGGGTGGTCGTGCTCATTTTAGTTTCAGTTTTGAATTAGCGCCAATTTCGGGGCAGGTTGCTTAAATTGTGTGTTCATTAGCCTATTATTCTTAATGAAAAACACAACAACAAAACAGTACACAAACTCACTTAAATAGGCTCTTTTACATTTCTCTTTGAAACCAAATCTTCCGTGATCATGTGGTCTGTCAGCTCCTCACTCTCTGATGAATATAATCTGACTCCTGCTGCTGGTCTGTGCTGCGACTCTCGTTCGGCTCGTGCTGTATTGAGCAGACACATTCAGTTTTTATTGCAGTGTCTGTTCTCCGACTGAGCCAATATGAGCCAAAAATACATCCATATGAGCCAAAAATACATTGTCTGGCTTTTCTCAGTCTAGAAGGCACTAACTTCTAAAATTATTTCACATTTCTACTACATAAATGATCCAATTTAAATACGGTGAAGTACCCCTTTAAGTCTTGTCAATTTTACATTGTTAGCTTAGTAACATGTTAACATTAAACTTTATTAATCACATTTGAATAGTATGTGTGTTTTGCATTGATGGCTTAGCAACATTAACGTCAAACTGTATTTAAATCTTCCGTGCACTTCCTGATGAGCAATATTGGGTGGTGTGCATGTGCTCCCTATTTAGAGTGTTCCAATTCAGTCACTTGAAGTTTAATTTGGGGAGCATACCAACTGTTTGCAGGGTCCCATGTTCCCTATATTTACAGTATATGGTACATGATGATGTAATAAGGTCCTGTGTGCCCCAGTTGAATGTTTTTTTAACACGAAACAAATAAACATTTTAAAAGGTGAGGACTCATTTCCCCAGGGCCCTAACAACTTAATAAACCTTGTTTTGACTCCATTACTTAAACCATTTGTTTAGTTACCTCAAGTCTATAGGCCTTTTATACAGACAGCCAGTGCATTAAGTGTTATATAAACATAGGACCCTGGGAACATAGGACTTTTTTTCACATGTTCATTAAAGGTCCCGTTCTTCGTGTGTTTTTGAAGCTTTGATTGTGTTTACAGTGTGCAATATAACATGTGTTCATGTTTCGCGTGTAAAAAAAAAACAGTATTTTTAACACAATTTACTTATCTGTATACCGCTGTTTTCACTGTCCTAAAAACGGCTGATGACTTCCTTTGTTCTATGAAGTCCCTCCTTCAGAAATACGTAACGAGTTCTGATTGTGCCAGCGGTTCCCGTGTTGTGATTTGACAGCAGCTTAGCAAACGTGGCACGGTTCCTGTGTTGTGATTCGACAGCAGCTTAGCGCACGTGGAAAGGTCACGCCTCTTAACGGCAGATGTATGCGCTTAATGATCTCTACAGCGTCCCTGGGAAAGCCAAACAAAGGTGATTTGACTCCGGGATGAAAATAACAGTGTCTCGACGACATGGCGACAAACACAGTCAAACGCAACAATTCCTTTTCTCCACGTGACACGTCCTCTTCTCCACGTGGGACATCAACAAGACCACGCCCCCTTTTTTGCGTATTCTTATGGGCGGAGGTTAGTCTGTTCTACTGTTCTACTGACGTCATTTATGAAGGAAGTACCAGGATGTAGTCCAAGCCGGCCGTTCGGCTGAAGGGAACTTCTGTTAAATAAATTATCTCGCTTGGCATTGAACTTTGAGCTTTATAATTTTACAGGTATTATTTATGCTCTAGCAGCAACATTACACACTAACTAAAGTTTGAACAATGGGATCATGAAGAACGGGACCTTTAAGTGACATATAAATCTGGGGAACATGGGATAACATAGGACCCTGGGAACATAGGAATGACCCATTAATGATAGTTAGCATGTACCTGCCTTTGTAGACAGTAGATAGCAAGCCAGCTCATTTAGAACTTTATTTACTGTCCACATCACATCTTATTCTAAAATAAGTATTCCACTACGGGTTTGTGCTTTGGCATCACAACCAGGTTTTTTTCTAGGAAACCTCCTCTGGTGCCTTTGAAGTAAGTTGAATCACAAACCCTGCAAAATTTGGAAAATCTAGCTATAAGTTCTTATTGTAGCAGACTACAGATTAAATATGACTTTGAATGACTGTGCACAGTGACTTACTAACATTCAGACCAATCCTCTTTAAGAAAGCCCTTGCTACTTTTGTGTGCTCTACACATCAGGTGGTCCGCCAATGGTCCTTGGGCGGCGTGCCAAGCTGGGTTTGAAGCAGCAACTACAAAAGATCTTACAAGACTTGAAACTTTTCGTTCCGTTCCTTCTCATTGCAGGGAAGGTGACACAAAACAATAGACAATTGCACCTTGAGCGTGTGGCCATGTGATGTGTGTAGCTCAACGCATCCCAGGTTTTACTCTCTGTGAAAGCGATATGCTTGAGTCCCGGTGGATGGGAGCAATCAGGATGTTGCAGGAACAAGGGAGCGCTCCAGAGAGGAGCTGATCAAAGCAGCTCCTCTTTCCCCGCCGCCGTCTTGTTGACTTGTGATAACAGAAGCACAGAATGATGAATATTTGATCCCATCCGGGGTTGCACTTGACACAACTAGCGCAAACCCAAAGAGCAGCAGCTCAACAATTTGGAACAGCATGTTAAAAAATGTCTGTTCATGTCTGGCGCCCACCATATTATTTTTTTTCTTTGTCAAAAGAAGGACACGCCAAGGAAAAGTGAGGGTAAAACACAAATGTCTTATTTGTTTATTGGTGCATCATCTGCACCATTTTTCAGACTTTTCAAAAGGAGACAGCTCTATTTTAGTATCACAATATTGTGTGCTAACAATGCAGCGTTAGTAAAACATGCAACAGGATTGTGGCCTTATTTCTGAAAAAAAGGCAGATTTTTTTTTTTCTTGTAGCGCATATGTTATGAAAAAAGAGCTTTGGTACTTGTATGTGGGCAATGCAATTTTGAATTCAGATCACATTTTATTCTTTTTATTCTTTTCTTTTATTGTTTATACACATGACAAAAAACTAGATATCATGGCCACAAATTAAGAATTGTTCCCAACAATTTAATTAAGCAGGGATGGATTTGTATATTATGGCCATGATTTCACTAAAACAAAGAAATATATTAATAAACTGTAGCCACATATTAAAGGGTAAGTTTATCCCAAAATGAAAATATTGTCATCAGTTTCTTACCCTCATGTCATTCCAAACATGTAAGACTTTCGTTCACCTTCAAAACGCGAAAGAAGTTATTTTTAATGAAATATGTTGTAAGATCAAGTTTTCTGTCCCTCCATTGACAGTCCACGCAACTACCACTTTGCTGCTCAAAAAGTTCATAAAGAGATTGTAAGACGATCAATCCATATGAATTGAGCAGTTTAGTCCAAATATTCTGAAGAGACTTGATCGCTTTATATGATGAACAGATTTAATTTAGGGCTATATTCACGTGTAAACATTGATCATCGATCAAACGTGCTGTGTAACACGATAATTAACCTCATTGGTT
Organism: Romanogobio albipinnatus; assembly: GCA_023566225.1. Lineage (NCBI taxonomy): Eukaryota > Metazoa > Chordata > Actinopteri > Cypriniformes > Gobionidae > Romanogobio > Romanogobio albipinnatus. The sequence continues at coordinate 18,558,592 of CM042263.1, forward strand.
CTTGAGGAAGCTCAAACGTGCTGCGTAACATGAGAATGAACATCATTGGTTCTTGAGGAAGCTCAAACGTGCTGCATAACACACAAGACTGAACCGCATTGGTTTGTGTGGAAGCTCAAACGTGCTGTGTAACATGAGAATGAACCTCATTGGTTCTTGAGGAAGATCAAACGTGCTGCGTAACACAAGAATGAACCTCATTGGTTCTTGAGGAAGCTGAAACGTGATGCGTAACAAGAGAATGAACCTCATTGGTTCTTGCTGAAGCTCAAATGTGCTGCATAACACGAGAATGAACCTCATTGGTTCTTGCTGAAGCTCAAACATGCTGCGTAAAACACGAGAATGAACCTCATTGGTTCTTAATGAAGATCAAGCGTGCTGCGTAACACACAAGAATGAACCTCATTGGTTCTTGCTGAAGCTCAAATGTGCTGCGTAACACACGACAATAAACGTCATTGGTTCTTGCTGAAGCTCAAATGTGCTGCATAACACGAGAATGAACCTCATTGGTTTTTGATGAAGCTCAAACGTGCTGCGTAACACGAGAATGAACCTCATTGGTTCTTGCTGAAGCTCAAATGTGCTGCATAACACGAGAATTAACCTCATTGGTTCTTGATGAAGCTCAAATGTGCTGCATAACACAAGAATGAACCTCATTGGTTCTTGATGAAGATCAAACGTGCTGCGTAACACGAGAATGAACTTCATGGGTTCTTGATGAGGATCAAACTTGCTGCGTAACACGAGAATGAACCTCATTGGTTCTTGCTGAAGCTCAAACGTGCTGCGTAACACGAGAATGAACCTCATTGGTTCTTGAGGAAGTTCAGACGTGCTGCGTAACATGAGAATGAACCTCATTGGTTCTTGAGGAAGCTCAAACATGCTGAGTAACACAAGAATGAACCTCATTGGTTCTTGCTGAAGCTCAAACGTGCTGCGTAACACGAGAATGAACCTCATTGGTTCTTGAGAAAGCTCAAACGTGCTGCGTAACACAAGAGAATGAACCTCATTGGTTCTTGATGAAGATCAAACGTGCTGCGTAACAAGAGAATGAACTTCATTGGTTCTTGATGAAGATCAAACGTGCTGCGTAACACACGAGAATGAACCTCATTGTTCTTATGGAAGCTCAAACGTGCTGCGTAACAAGAGAATGAACTTCATTGGTTCTTGATGAAGCTCAGACGTGCTGCGTAACATGAGAAAGAATCTCATTGGTTCTTGAGGAAGCTCAGATGTGCTGCGTAACACAAGAATGAACCTCATTGGTTCTTGAGGAAGCTCAAACGTGCTGCGTAACACGAGAATGAACCTCATTGGTTCTTGCTGAAGCTCAAACGTGCTGCGTAACACGAGAATGAACCTCATTGGTTCTTGAGAAAGCTCAAACGTGCTGCGTAACACGAGAATGAACCTCATTGGTTCTTGATGAAGATCAAACGTGCTGCGTAACAAGAGAATGAACTTCATTGGTTCTTGATGAAGATCAAACGTGCTGCGTAACAAGAGAATGAACTTCATTGGTTCTTGATGAAGCTTAGACGTGCTGCGTAACACGAGAAAGAATCTCATTGGTTCTTGAGGAAGCTCAGATGTGCTGCGTAACACGAGAATGAACCTCATTGGTTCTTGAGGAAGCTCAAACGTGCTGCGTAACACGAGAATGAACCTCATTGGTTCTTGCTGAAGCTCAAACGTGCTGCGTAACACGAGAATGAACCTCATTGGTTCTTGAGAAAGCTCAAACGTGCTGCGTAACACGAGAATGAACCTCATTGGTTCTTGATGAAGATCAAACGTGCTGCGTAACAAGAGAATGAACTTCATTGGTTCTTGATGAAGATCAAACGTGCTGCGTAACAAACGAGAATGAACCTCATTGTTCTTATGGAAGATCAAACGTGCTGCGTAACAAGAGAATGAACTTCATTGGTTCTTGATGAAGCTCAGACGTGCTGCGTAACACGAGAAAGAATCTCATTGGTTCTTGAGGAAGCTCAGACGTGCTGCGTAACACGAGAATGAACCTCATTGGTTCTTGAGGAAGCTCAAACGTGCTGCGTAACACGAGAATGAACCTCATTGGTTCTTGAGGAAGCTCAAACGTGCTGCGTAACACACAAGAATGAACCTCATTGGTTCTTGATGAAGCTCAGACGTGCTGCATAACACGAGAATGAACCTCATTGGTTCTTGATGAAGCTCAGACGTGCTGCGTAACACGAGAATGAACCTCATTGGTTCTTGAGGAAGATCAAACGTGCTGCATACCATGAGTATGAACCTCATTCTTCTTATGGAAGCTCAAACGTGCTGTGTAAAGAGAGAATGAACCTCATTGGTTCTTGATGAAGCTCAAACGTGCTGTGTAACACGAGAATTAACCTCATTGGTTTTTGATGAAGCTCAAACGTGCTGCATAACACGAGAATGAACCTCATTGGTTCTTGAGGAAGATCAAACGTGCTGAGTAACAAACAAGAATGAACCTCATTGGTTTTTGATGAAGCTCAGACATGCTGCGTAACATGAGAATGAACCTCATTGGTTCTTGAGGAAGCTCAAACATGCTGAGTAACACAAGAATGAACCTCATTGGTTCTTGCTTAAACTCAAACGTGCTGCGTAACACGAGAATTAACCTCATTGGTTCTTGAGAAAGCTCAAACGTGCTGCGTAACACACGAGAAAGAACCTCAGTGGTTCTTGAGGAAGCTCAAACGTACTGCGTAACACAAGAATTAACCTCATTGGTTCTTGCTGAAGATCAAACGTGCTGCGTAACAAGAGAATGAACCTCATTGGTTCTTGATGAAGATCAAACGTGCTGCGTAACACACGAGAATGAACCTCATTGTTCTTATGGAAGCTCAAACGTGCTGCGTAACAAGAGAATGAACTTCATTGGTTCTTGATGAAGATCAAACGTGCTGCGTAACACACAGGAATGAACCTCATTGGTTCTTGATGAAGCTCAGACGTGCTGCGTAACACGAGAATGAATCTCATTGGTTCTTGAGGAAGCTCAGACGTGCTGCGTAACATGAGAATTAACCTCATTGGTTCTTGATGAAGCTCAGACGTGCTGCGTAACACGAGAATGAACCTCATTGATTCTTAATGAAGATCAAACGTGCTGCGTAACACGAGAATGAACTTCATTGGTTCTTGATGAAGATCAAACGTGCTGCGTAACACACAGGAATGAACCTCATTGGTTCTTGATGAAGCTCAGACGTGCTGCGTAACACGAGAATGAATCTCATTGGTTCTTGAGGAAGATCAAACGTGCTGCGTAACACATGAGAATGAACCTCATTGGTTCTTGATGAAGATCAAACGTGCTGCGTAACACACAGGAATGAACCTCATTGGTTCTTGATGAAGCTCAGACGTGCTGCGTAACACGAGAATGAATCTCATTGGTTCTTGATGAAGCTCAGACGTGCTGCGTAACACGAGAATGAATCTCATTGGTTCTTGAGGAAGCTCAGACGTGCTGCGTAACATGAGAATGAACCTCATTGGTTCTTGATGAAGCTCAGACGTGCTGCGTAACACGAGAATGAACCTCATTGATTCTTAATGAAGATCAAACGTGCTGCGTAACATGAGAATGAACCTCATTGGTTCTTGATGAAGATCAAACGTGCTGCGTAACACACGGGAATGAACCTCATTGGTTCTTGATGAAGCTCAGACGTGCTGCGTAACACGAGAATGAATCTCATTGGTTCTTGAGGAAGCTCAGACGTGCTGCGTAACACGAGAATGAACCTCATTGGTTCTTGAGGAAGCTCAAACGTGCTGCGTAACATACGAGAATGAACCTCATTGGTTCTTGATGAAGCTCAGACGTGCTGCATAACACGAGAATGAACCTCATTGGTTCTTGATGAAGCTCAGACGTGCTGCGTAACACGAGAATGAACCTCATTGGTTCTTGAGGAAGATCAAACGTGCTGCATACCATGAGTATGAACCTCATTCTTCTTATGGAAGCTCAAACGTGCTGTGTAACGAGAGAATGAACCTCATTGGTTCTTGATGAAGCTCAAACGTGCTGTGTAACACGAGAATTAACCTCATTGGTTTTTGATGAAGCTCAAACGTGCTGCATAACACGAGAATGAACCTCATTGGTTCTTGAGGAAGATCAAACGTGCTGAGTAACAAACAAGAATGAACCTCATTGGTTTTTGATGAAGCTCAGACATGCTGCGTAACATGAGAATGAACCTCATTGGTTCTTGAGGAAGCTCAAACATGCTGAGTAACACAAGAATGAACCTCATTGGTTCTTGCTTAAGCTCAAACGTGCTGCGTAACACGAGAATTAACCTCATTGGTTCTTGAGAAAGCTCAAACGTACTGCGTAACACAAGAATTAACCTCATTGGTTCTTGCTGAAGATCAAACGTGCTGCGTAACAAGAGAATGAACCTCATTGGTTCTTGATGAAGATCAAACGTGCTGCGTAACACACGAGAATGAACCTCATTGTTCTTATGGAAGCTCAAACGTGCTGCGTAACAAGAGAATGAACTTCATTGGTTCTTGATGATGATCAAACGTGCTGCGTAACACACAGGAATGAACCTCATTGGTTCTTGATGAAGCTCAGACGTGCTGCGTAACACGAGAATGAATCTCATTGGTTCTTGAGGAAGCTCAGACGTGCTGCGTAACATGAGAATGAACCTCATTGGTTCTTGATGAAGCTCAGACGTGCTGCGTAACACGAGAATGAATCTCATTGGTTCTTGAGGAAGCTCAGACGTGCTGCGTAACATGAGAATGAACCTCATTGGTTCTTGATGAAGCTCAGACGTGCTGCGTAACACGAGAATGAACCTCATTGATTCTTAATGAAGATCAAACGTGCTGCGTAACACGAGAATGAACCTCATTGGTTCTTGATGAAGCTCAAACGTGCTGCGTAACAAGAGAATGAACTTCATTGGTTCTTGATGAAGATCAAACGTGCTGCGTAACACACAGGAATGAACCTCATTGGTTCTTGATGAAACTCAGACGTGCTGCATAACACGAGAATGAATCTCATTGGTTCTTGAGGAAGATCAAACGTGCTGCGTAACACATGAGAATGAACCTCATTGGTTCTTGATGAAGCTCAGACGTGCTGCGTAACACGAGAATGAATCTCATTGGTTCTTGAGGAAGCTCAGACGTGCTGCGTAACATGAGAATGAACCTCAATGGTTCTTGATGAAGCTCAGACGTGCTGCGTAACACGAGAATGAACCTCATTGGTTCTTGATGAAGCTCAAACGTGCTGCGTAACATGAGAATGAACCTCATTGGTTCTTGATGAAGATCAAACATGCTGCGTAACACACAAGAATGAACCTCATTGGTTCTTGAGGAAGATCAAACGTGCTGCATACCATGAGTATGAACCTCATTCTTCTTATGGAAGCTCAAACGTGCTGTGTAACGAGAGAATGAACCTCATTGGTTCTTGATGAAGCTCAAACGTGCTGTGTAACACGAGAATTAACCTCATTGGTTTTTGATGAAGCTCAAACGTGCTGCATAACACGAGAATGAACCTCATTGGTTCTTGAGGAAGATCAAACGTGCTGAGTAACAAACAAGAATGAACCTCATTGGTTTTTGATGAAGCTCAGACATGCTGCGTAACATGAGAATGAACCTCATTGGTTCTTGAGGAAGCTCAAACATGCTGAGTAACACAAGAATGAACCTCATTGGTTCTTGCTTAAGCTCAAACGTGCTGCGTAACACGAGAATTAACCTCATTGGTTCTTGAGAAAGCTCAAACGTACTGCGTAACACAAGAATTAACCTCATTGGTTCTTGCTGAAGATCAAACGTGCTGCGTAACACACGAGAATGAACCTCATTGTTCTTATGGAAGCTCAAACGTGCTGCGTAACAAGAGAATGAACTTCATTGGTTCTTGATGATGATCAAACGTGCTGCGTAACACACAGGAATGAACCTCATTGGTTCTTGATGAAGCTCAGACGTGCTGCGTAACACGAGAATGAATCTCATTGGTTCTTGAGGAAGCTCAGACGTGCTGCGTAACACGAGAATGAACCTCATTGGTTCTTGATGAAGCTCAGACGTGCTGCGTAACACGAGAATGAATCTCATTGGTTCTTGAGGAAGCTCAGACGTGCTGCGTAACATGAGAATGAACCTCATTGGTTCTTGATGAAGCTCAGACGTGCTGCTTAACACTAGAATGAACCTCATTGATTCTTAATGAAGATCAAACGTGCTGCGTAACACGAGAATGAACCTCATTGGTTCTTGATGAAGCTCAAACGTGCTGCGTAACAAGAGAATGAACTTCATTGGTTCTTGATGAAGATCAAACGTGCTGCGTAACACACAGGAATGAACCTCATTGGTTCTTGATGAAACTCAGACGTGCTGCGTAACACGAGAATGAATCTCATTGGTTCTTGAGGAAGATCAAACGTGCTGCGTAACACATGAGAATGAACCTCATTGGTTCTTGATGAAGCTCAGACGTGCTGCGTAACACGAGAATGAATCTCATTGGTTCTTGAGGAAGCTCAGACATGCTGCGTAACATGAGAATGAACCTCATTGGTTCTTGATGAAGCTCAGACGTGCTGCGTAACACGAGAATGAACCTCATTGGTTCTTGATGAAGCTCAAACGTGCTGCGTAACATGAGAATGAACCTCATTGGTTCTTGATGAAGATCAAACATGCTGCGTAACACACAAGAATGAATCTCATTGGTTCTTGATGAAGCTCAGACGTGCTGCGTAACATGAGAATGAACCTCATTGGTTCTTGAGGAAGATCAAATGTGCTGCGTAACACACGAGAATGAACCTCATTGGTTCTTGATGAAGCTCAAACGTGCTGTGTAACATGAGAATGAACCTCATTGGTTCTTGAGGAAGCTCAAACGTGCTGTGTAACTCGAGAATGAACCTCATTGGTTCTTTAGGAAGATCAAACGTGCTGCGTAACAAACAAGAATGAACCTCATTGGTTCTTGATGAAGCTCAAACATGCTGAGTAACACGAGAATTAACCTCATTGGTTCTTGAGGAAGCTCAAACACACTGCGTAACACGAGAGTGAACCTCATTGGTTCCTGCTGAAGCTCAAACGTGCTGAGTAACACAAGAATGAACCTCATTGGTTCTTGCTGAATCGGAAATGTGCTGCATAACACGAGAATGAACCTCATTGGTTTTTGATGAAGCTCAAACGTGCTGCGTAACATGAGAATGTACCTCATTGGTTCTTGATGAAGATCAAGCGTGCTGCGTGACACACGAGAATGAACCTAATTGGTTCTTGCTGAAGATCAAACGTGCTGCGTGACACACGAGAATGAACCTAATTGGTTCTTGCTGAAGATCAAATGTGCTGCGTAACACACGATAATGAACCTCATTGGTTCTTGAGGAAGATCAAACGTGCTGCGTAACATGAGAATGAACCTCATTGGTTCTTGATGAAGCTCAAACGTGCTGTGTAACACGAGAATGAACCTCATTGGTTCTTGATGAAGCTCAAACGTGCTGCGTAACACGAGAATTAACCTCATTGGTTCTTGAGGAAGCTCAAACGTGCTGCGTAACACAAGAATGAACCTCATTGATTCTTGAGGAAGATCAAACGTGCTGTTTAACACGAGAATGAACCTCATTGGTTCTTGAGGAAGATCAAACGTGCTGCGTTACAAACAAGAATGAACCTCATTGGTTTTTGATGAAGCTCAGACGTGCTGCGCAACACGAGAATGAACCTCATTGGTTCTTGCTGAAGCTCAAAAGTGCTGCATAACTTGAGAATGAACCTCACTAGTTCTTGAGGAAGCTCAAACGTACTGCAACAGATGCTATATGTCTGAGAGTAACATCGTCTTTTTTATGAGGTAATAGTAGCCATCCATAAGTGAGTTATCAATCACAACTTGAATCAAAGGAATTTCTTCGGAAAGTGTGTTTCTAATCAGAGATTAGAGGTGCATAAAAATTATTTATCCAAATACAAATATACGTATGTTTGCGCATTTGTACATATTTATTAGCATGTTTTCATACAGCACTTTTTTTTATATAATATCACAAAATGTGTGCACAATACAGATGGAGACCTGAGTTTAACCATTTGCCATTTACAGTGCATCCATTTATAGTAGAAAGACAATAGCCCTTCAATAGACCTCCATTACTCTCAAATATTAGCCACTCATTTCAGTCTCCCAGCAATCTCCTCTTTTCAGCAGTACAGGGTTATTGCCTCTAGTGATCCTCAGGGTGGATCAGACAAATTGAATTCCCTCTTAATGTTCCCACGAGGAAGCTTTCGGCTCAGGCCAGAGGAAGACCAATAAACCCATGGGTATATGAGAGGTCAGCGTTTGTGTCAGGTAAATGGACAGAGCTGTTAAAAGGCAAGTACAAAATGCTTTCATATCTCTAGCTGTAAGTATGAGCAACAGTTACAGTGATATTCGCCTTAGCACTAATAACAGTGATCTGATTTTACTGTAATTTTTTTATGCATGTACAATTGTGCAAAATAAACAAAATAACAAATCTAGTTTAAGAAAACTTAAGTGTATTGTTTGTGTCCAAGCTGCATTGTGTTCAGTAGCATTTTGAGAGAAAAGTTTCAATTTAATGACTAAAAATGTTATGTGGTGTAACCATCAAGTAAAAGGAAATAACATGTTTTCCTGAAACCATGCATACATGTGTGTACACATCTTAATAATTATTTTCAAAAATTTGAAATATATTTTTCAAGATGATGAAGAACTTTTTTCTTTTCTTTTTTTTTGTTGGGAAGTTGTACCGTTTTTTTTTAGAAATTGTACTATATGAAATTTTACAACCTGAACATACCCTGCCTTGTTACATAAAGGTCAAATTGTCTGATATTTTAAGAGACTTAACCTCGACAGTCATGAGGGTCTGCAGCGGTCTTTGGACATAATTTCCTGTTTTATATTATATATGCTTGTTAATTGCACAATGTGACTTAATTTGACCTTTTTTTGTTGCTTTTTGAGTATTAATAAGCAATGAAGCAGTTCTGTTAATTTTTTTTTCTTAAATTTATAATAGAATATAATGCTATACTACCATAGCCCTATACAGTGACTTGCATTAAAATATATTTGTCGACTCCTTGCAGTCCTTTAGCTTATTTGACCGCTTCAGTTCTTTGGACATCAATACAATAGGGTTAAGATCTGGACTTAACTTGGCTTTTCCACAACCCTCCATTTCTTGGATCATTATCTTATTTCAAGGTTGACTTAAGGCTCAACCATCATAGAAGATGGAATTCAAGTTGGCCAGGCTTTGAGGCTGAAGAAACAAGCCTGAATCCAAAATGAGGTTGCAATGAAGGAGGGCACTTTTGACCTTAACCAGCTGCATACTGGTTGAGGTCAAAAGTGCCCTCCTTCATTGTAAATCTTTTTATAAACCCCTTATATTTCCCTCAGAAAAAGTAAATATCCAGTTTTCTGAAGATGTTTTGGCACCAATACTCTAATGTCCAGTTTTGGGGTAACACACTACAAGTAACTTGAGTTATGTAATCAGATTACTTTTTTCAAGTAACTAGTGAAATAACACATTACTTTTAGATCCACAAGTTACTTTTTCAAATAAGTAATGCAAGCTACTTTGTTTTTCCATGTATTGACTGACAGCTCTCCTATGCCAATGTTGAGAGAAATTGTGAGTACGTGTGTTGTGTGCGCTGTGTGAACATGATGCTTGTTGCAGTTCTAGACTAAATGTGAATGGGCATTTACTCATCTCACTCATTTCACAGATTCAGTATTCCTAAAATGAATAAAAACAGTGAAAATAAAACTCAGAATATTACACAAACTTGCAAAATATGTTAAATAATACAAATATACTTTATGTATTTAATCTCACTTTATTAACTAATGTCTTTGCTGCTGACCTTCGAGGATCCAATTCAACCATATGAATAAGCAAAATGTCTCGGTTACGTCTGTAACCTTAGTTCCCTGAGTAGGGAACGAGACGCTGCGTCACCGCTTTGGGAACGCCTCTGCGTGATTGCGTCGTGAAGCACGCATGTCATCAGTCCAATAGAGAGACGGAACGTCATAGACGGGTGACGTCATTGGCCGGAAAGTATAAAGCATCCCCGGAAACACATGCCCACAGCTTGTGAAAAAAGGATGAAGCAAGGCGCTCGCGGGCATGCAGGGAGTATGGCAGGGTGACGCAGCGTCTCGTTCCCTACTCAGGGAACTAAGGTTACAGACATAACCGAGACGTTTCCCTTCATGGGAACTCGAGCTGCATTACCGAGAACGAGACTAACCACACCCCCATAGGAGCTGGATGCCCGCCTGTGTACTCAGGAAGCGAGAACCTGAGCCCCCGGAGTAGTGTTAATATCTAGTTCGTAGAACCTGACGAAAGTGAGCTGCGAGGACCACCCTGCCGCATCACAAACATCCTGCAGGGAAGACCCTGCCAAAAGAGCCTGAGAGGCTGCCATACTCCTAGTTGAGTGGGCCCGGACAGTCAAAGGAGAAGGCTGCCCGGCCGCCATATAAGCAAGTGAAATGGCCTCGACCACCCACTTGCTCATCCTCTGCTTAGAAACTGGTCCCCCTCTCGAGGGTGACCCGTAACACACAAACAACTTTTCAGATCTCCTCCACAGGGCAGCTCTGTGGACATAAGCATCTAGTGCACGAATAGGGCAAAACAGATTAAGTCTTTCCTGGTCTGACGTCACAAAGGGCGGAGGACAGAAAGCCTGAAGTACAATATCTCTCACAGGATTAGTGAGAACCTTAGGAACATAACCCGGCCTAGGAGACAGGAAGGCTCTGGCCATACCGGGAGCAAATTCCAAGCACGAGGGTGCCACCGAAAGGGCTTGTAAATCTCCAATTATTTTCAAAGAAGAAATAGCAGGCAGAAAGATAGTCTTAAGAGTAAGAAACTTCTCTGAAACTTCCTCAAGCGGCTCAATGGGAGCCCCGGAAAGGCCTTGAAGTACAATGGCCAAGTCCCAGGCTGGCACCCTGGTGCGCACAACAGGTCTTAACCTCAAGGTTCCACGGAGGAAACGGGTTACTAAAGGGTGTCGCCCCAAAGAAACACCACCCAAAGGAGTGTGGTAAGCAGCTAAGGCCGCCACATACACCTTCAGTGTGGAGGGAGCTAACCCAGTGGAGAACCTCTCCTGCAGGAACTCTAGCACCGCACTCGCAGGAAAGTTAACTGGATCCCACAGGCGCTCTCTACACCATACAGTGAAGAGTCTCCACTTCAGAGCGTACAGTTTCCTCATGGAGGGAGCTCTAGAGTGTAGAATGGTCTCCACAACCTCGGCTGAGAGACCAGAGCTTATGAGCTGGGCCCCCTCAGAGGCCAAACCCACAGCTTCCACAACTCTGGGCGAGGGTGTACGAAGACGCCGCCCGCCTGAGAGAGAAGGTCCTCCCTGAGCGGAATCTCCAGGGGAGAGCCGTTGAGGAGAGACACAATGTCCGAGAACCATACTCGGCCCGGCCAGAACGGGGCTACTAGCAGAAGACGGGCCCTGTCCCGACACACTCTCTCTAGAACTCCCGGAAGCAGAGCGATCAGAGGAAAAGCATACAGGGGCAGCCTCGGCCACTCCTGCACCATTGCGTCCAGTCCGAGTTGGAGGCGTTGGGGAGAACCACAGTTGACAATGAGTGTTCTTGTGTGTTGCAAACAGGTCCACTTGGGCCCTGCCGAACTTCTCCCAAAGGAGCTCCACCACCTCGGTGTGAAGTCTCCATTCCCCGGCCTCGGCCCCTGTCTCGACAGGATTCTGCTTCCACATTCAACCGCCCAAGGATGTACATAGCTCTCACTGAGAGAAGTTTCCCCTGGGACCAAAGGAGAATAAGGCACGCCAGTTTGTACAACTGACGAGACCTCAGACCCCCTTGATGGTTGATATAGGAGACCACCGATGTGCTGTCTGTGTGAACAAGCACATGATGGCCCCTGAGGTATGGCAGGAAGTGCTTCAGAGCCTGAAAAACTGCCAACATTTCTAGACAATTTATGTGCCACGAATGACGGTGTTCCTGCCATAAGCCCAGGGCCGAGCAACCACTCATGGTCGCCCCCCAGCCCGCAAGGGAGGCATCCGTGCTCAGAGATACCTGCTGGCACGGTGCCCCCAGTAACGGGCCTAGTCCCACAAACCGAGGATCCTTCCACATGACCAAGGAGCGGAGACATCGCCGCGAAACCTTGATCACCCGAAAGGGATTTCCCCTCGGGGAAAAACCTCTGGTTTTGAGCCACCACTGTAACGGTCTCATGTACAACAGGCCGCACGGAATGATATTGGACGCTGCTGCCATGAGACCCAGCAGTCTCTGAAACTGCTTTACAGTAAGTGACTGGTCTAGCTTCACCCCTCTCACGGCCGAGCGGATCGACTCCATGCGAGGCTCTGATAAGCGGGCCCGCATAGAGACCGAATCCCAACTCACACCTAGATATGTTATTCTCTGGACCGGAGAAAGAACGCTCTTCTTGGAGTTGAGCCTCAGCCCTAACCTCCTCATATATGCAAATCTCAGGAACTTCCCGAGAGGGGGGGGGGGGGGGGGGGGGTTGAAGTGGCAAATATTCAACCCCCCGGCTTGATACTGCAGAGGTTGATAACTGTAGCACCGAGGCCGCCCCCTGGGGGGGAGAAGCCGCAGTGTGGGCTCCCGAACCCAGAGAAGCAGATATGACGGGAGAAGGCTGAGATCAAACCCACCCGACAGATCCATTTGCGAACCCCACTTTGCGAGCAGCCGCTGTGCCTCAGCAACAGCGGGACCCGAGCCACGGGTTCGCAGCACACGCAAAGGCAAAGCCTCACAATGATCGCAGCCGGCACCCTCGAGTGCCGACTGCGCGTGCTGCTCACCCAAGCAAACAACACACATTAGATGTGTATCCCTGCTCGTGATGTAACGTGAGCAGGGAGGAACACATCTAACGAACTGCTGTTCACTCGCCATTCTCTCTCAACAAAGTCAGTGTGTGTGTACTTTGAAAAAACAAGAAAGTATGAACTCAGACACAAACACAGAGCTGACAATATGACAATAGACACCGAGCGCTTGCTGAAGACAACAGAAGCTGTGGGCGTGTGTTTCCGGGGATGCTTTATATTTTCCGGTCGATGATATCACCCGTCTATGACATTCCGTCTCTCTATTGGACTGATGACATACGTGCTTCACGACGCAATCAAGCAGAGGCGTTTCCAAAGCGGTGACGCAGCTCGAGTTACCATGAAGGGGAAATGACTTTAGATAAATATCACAACATCACATTTTATTGCTGAAGTAAGGCCCTGTCCCAAATGGCACACTTCATATGCACTTACGGTCTTGTGGATTTACAATGGCTGCCGTGTGCGTGTCTGTTAAAGGGGGCATATCATAATAAATATTACTTTTTCCATGTTTAAGTGCTATAATTGGGTCCCCGGTGCATCTACCAACCCAGAAAACATGAAAAAGGACAACCCAGTACTTTGTTTTGGTAAGCCTTTTTCTGCAAGCATATAAAAAAAAAGAGCCGCTCAGATTTCTCTCCCCTTCTGACATAGGAAGGGGATCTTATTATAATATTACCGCCCCATAATCTGCATGTTTCCACCCACAGAGCTGCTATTTTGTTTTCACAAGCGACAACGGTGAACAAGATCCTTGTGTGTATTAGACAGTTTAAACACAACAAAAAGAGAAGTTACTCACGAGACTTGACGTCTGACAGCCAGTTGTGTGTGTGCGTGTGCTTCAGATAAGTGCACTCAGAAAACGATTCATTAGAAGTTTAAACTAATATCGCTTTAAAACGCGTGGAAATAATACACTTTAATGATGAACGAAGAAATATGCTATCCGTGAGAGTGATCGCAATATAGATGATAATCATCATAATCAGATATCTGGCAGAGAATCCGATTGAGGCAGGAACTGTGTGGAGAAGGGGCGATACTAAGCCGGTAATTTGCATTTAAAGACACATGCACAAAAACAGCCTGTTTTTGACTGTAGTCATAGTCATAAATGGGCATTCACAACATGTATTTATAAATGATCAGTGAGGTCATTTTAAGCTGAAACGTCACAGACACATTCTGAGGATACCTGAGATTTAACTTACATCTTGTAAAAATGGGCATAATAGGTCCCCTTTATGTCCATGAGCCCGTAGGGAGTCCCATTTGTCATTTTAGGTTTCAGAAGGGTGCTTGCAGGCGCCCCCTTTGCGGTGGATATGTGCCCTCGATGCACACTTTTACCGGGCACGCACTGAAGCAAGCTCCACAGCAGACTTCCCAACAGTCAAAGTGGATTATCGAAGGCATTACATTATGCCACAAAAGTGCATACTCGTTGGAAGACCGCCAGTGTTTAGGATGCCATTTGAGACAGGGCCTAATGGCTCATTTCCACCAAGCGGTACGGTTCAGTACAGTTCAGTACGGTACACAATTTTTGCTGTTTCCATTGTCAGAAGTTGTGAATGGTACTCTAATTCCGAAACCGTACCGTACACCTTTTTTGGCAGCCTTCCGTTGGGGTACCTAGCACAGTAGTCCGGTACTAAGATTGAGCTAGACTCACTGCAGAAGGTTGATTAGTTGACAGAGAATCGTCACTTGCGCATGCTTTTTCGGCTGTGTTTTCCCTTGCAGCCTTGGCTCAAACTAAGTGTGTCTTCTTCTTGTGCCAACAGTCATATGCCGAAAAGAAAGACCAAGATCTGCTGTATGTCGTCCATTGTTTTTTACTTTGCCGCTTTCTTTGCGCGAGAATGACTTCGATCGATACACCACGCCTATCATAAGCACACTGCTGGCACCGCACTGCACCATAAGTGTGCTGTACTCTTCTTCTGTAGTCCGGAATGGCAGAACAGCTGAAAGGTTAGTTTGAGCTGCGCCCCCTACTGAACAGGCATGAGTTTGCTTTTTCTTCAGCATAAGGCTTGTTCATTTCACTTTTGGTGTGAAAGAGCCATTACATTTGCCCAAAATAGACCTTTTTTGTTATTAAAAGCAAACCAAGCCCATGTCAGAAGAACGCAAAAGTAACTTAATGCATTACTTTTCATAAAAAGTAACTTAGTAACACAATTAGTTACTTTTTTAGGCAGTAACACAATATTTTAATGTTACTTTTAACAATGCTCATGTCATTACGATCCAAACTGAATTTGGAAGCTGGTTGAGGCAGATCTATAGTGAGAGACAGTATGTTGGGTGATGAACAGATGCAGTAATGCTATAATTCACAGGCATGTCCACCCTGTGGCTTCTCTCTTTTGGCTGTGAGCTGAATTAATAGTTGCCATCTAATTTTCCATACACATAATAGCTTGCTGAAGATCACACACACACGCTGCTCCCCACTGCTTTAGGAGTCCTGAGGCTTTGAAATGATGCTGTGCTGTATCATGGTCATTATTGCCAGTCTATGAAGTCGCTGTATCACACTGACACTTTGATGTCTTTTAAATATCTCACTACATCTTTCCCACTGGAAATCCTTCTGGATATGATGCATGCAGACTTTTTACGTTTAATACAAACTTTTATTTCTTGTCTAAGAATTATTTACTACCAGCTGTTTGAGAATGTTCTTTTATCACAATACGTAGGCTATCTGATATTGTCTGCAAAATATTTGAATGCTAGAACCTGATAGAAGTTCAAAGATATATAGACGTGTTAATATAATACATTAATAAATGTTTATTTCATATTAAAATATACACAGATCAGGTATGACATTATGACAGGTGAAGTGAATAACACTGATTATCTCTTCATCACGGCACCTGTTAGTGGGTGGGATATATTAGGAAGCAAGTTCATATTTTGTCCTCAAAATGTATGTGTCACAAATGCCAAAAATGGGCAAGCGTAAGGATTTGAGTGAGTTTGACAAGGGCCAAACTGTGGAAGAAGGTGGCTTGGTCTGATGAATCACGTTTTCTTTTGAATCACATGGATGGCCGTCGCTTACCTAGGGAACACATGACACCAGGATGCACTATGGGAAAAAGGCAAGCCGGCGGAGGCAGTGTGATGCTTTGGGCAATGTTTTCCTGGGTCCTGCCATCCATGTGGATGGCATGGGCTGTTTTGGCAAAAGGGGGACCAACACAATATTAGGTCATAATGTTGTGCCTGATTGGTGTATATTCCATCATTTATATATAGTCATATTGACAAGTGATTATTATTATTGTTGTTTATATATTTTCTCATCACATTCAGAGCCTAAGTCAAATTACGTCACATTAAATATATTAATTATAAACTCAAATCCACAGCTCCTAAACATTTGCTGTGTATGTCCCAGTTAATACAACAATTTTAAACAAACCAGACAGCATTTGCCTAAATAAACTGCCTCTCTCCAGAGGTTTACAGATGCACTCATACTGTCACACCTGAAGCTGGGAGTTTTAGTTTGTAGTTCTCAGCTTCATGGTAACATGTTTTAGCCACAGGGAAACATGAACATTTACATGCGTGAACCACTAAGACAGAAGACCACCCTACTTATGTTCAAATTGAAATAAATTAAATGATTGCTGTGAGAATGGCACTCGCTCTCCTCCCTAGAGTGAAACATTTGCGCGACTTAAAGCTGTTTCTCAAACCACTTACTTCTGAATCACATTTGGACTATTGATGAAATAAAAGTCATTACATCACAGACTAAAGCTTGGGGCATAAAAGCCACAGTCTACCCATGATCCTCTTGTTCCTGTTTCATGTGATAAAGAGAGCAGCGCTGCATGTTAAAACGCTGACACAATAACTTGTAATGATTCTTGGGAATAATTGTCTCGGCACTGGAAACTACAGGAGCCTGGTTCGGTTAAAAAATTATAGGTATATTGTCTTTAAAACATTATATTATAGTAATAATTCAAAACTAAATTGTTTGTTACTTGTGATCCATGAATAAGAAGAAAAAGAAAAAGGAGGAGATAAATAAGGATACAAATAATTATGATAACAGCAAAAACAAGTATTGTTATTATTATTGTTATTATTATTATTAATACAATTTGTAAAATAGATTTATTTAAAAAAATATGTTAATAATATTATATTTGTTCATGCCATTTGTAATAATAATCATAATTATTTATTAATTAAATATAAATATGCAAAATGGGCCTATTTTTATCAAAAACGAACTATTATTAAAGCTAAAAATAAAGAAACAGACGTACATATTTAAAATAATGATATAGGAATGATATATGATTAATATATTTGTGATAATCATAATACTAATATGTGTGTGTGTATGTGTGTGTGTGTATATATATATATATATATATATATATATATATATATATATATATATATATATATATATATATATATATATATATATATATATATATATATATATATATATAATATAACTATTATTATTAGAAACATATTCATCATAATATTATGATTAAAATAATATTATATTAATAATAATAATATAATACAATAAATATGTAATAACAATAATATAATAGATATACATATGTTTTATAAAATAATGTTAATAATATATTTGTTTATGTAATAATAATAATAATAGATATGCAAAATGTTTATTTTTAATAACAACAATAAATAACTTATTATTAAAATATATAAATATACACATTTTTTAAATGATAATGATACAAGAATTATGATATTATATTTGTTCATATGTTTGTGATGATGATACTAATAATTAATTACAACTATTATGAATTAATTAAATATTATTATTATTATTATTATTATTATTGCATACTAATATTATTATACTTGTATTATATTATTATTTAAATTTAGAATATATTTGTAACTATAACTATGTGTATCATTAATAAAAAATAAATATATACATTTACTTATATACTAAGTCAATTACTTAAAAAAACATTATATATATTAATAATCATTTTTGGATCACAAGTAAACCGTTTGGATTTGAAAAGTGTCCCTTATAGTACACAGCATCCATTGTTGTTAGTTCATATAAGGGTTGTGTGGGTGATACATTAAACTGCTCTGCTGGTTTCTCTAGGGTCCCTGTACTTAGATTGTACCTAGGATTGTTCACAGAAATCGGGACAATTTTACAATTTCATAACAGCAGAAATCCCTTAAAGTGTCTGAATTCCTCAGCACGCTTTCTTACAAAATCATATAGCTGCCAGAATACCACCTGTGCATCTACACACAACAGTCCATGGCTGTTAGTCATGCTAGATGAAATATGCATTTTGTTGGATTACTGGCTGAAGTTTAGGAAAGTTACAAGACTAACTTGGGTTAATTCACTCAAAAATGAAAAATAAAATGTGGCCCAAGGAAGGAACAGTGGTGAACCAGCGGCAAGGGCTCATTGATGCACGTGGGGAGCGAAGGCTGGCCTGTGTGGTCCGATCAAACAGATGAGCTACTACTTTTGTTCAAATTGATCAAAATGCTGGTTCTGATAGAAAGGTGTCAGAATACACAGTGCATCGCGGTTTGTTGCGAATTGGGCTGCACAGACGCAGACCAGTCAGGGTGCCCATGGAAGAAGTTGGCCTGGTCTGATGAATCACATTTTCTTTTACATCACGCGAATGGCCGGGTGCGTGTGCGTCACTTACCTTGGGAACACATGACACCAGGATGCACTACTATGGGAAGGAGGCAAGCCGGCAGAGGCAGTGTGATACTTTGACCAATGTTCTGCTGGGAAACCTTGGGTCCTGCCATCCATGTGGTTACTTTGACATGTACCACCAAAGCGGTACCAACACAATATGAATTCATAATGTTATGCCGGATTGGTGTATGTGATGTCACATTGGAGTACATTCCTTATCAGATCTTTTTGAGAGACTGTTTCAGATTTATGGGCAAAATAACTAAATGGATTGGGTGGATAAAAGTGAATTTTGCATAATAGGTTCCCTTTAAAAAACTTTTTTTTTTGATTAACCTGTGTCAGTATCACAATCTTACTTTGAATATCGGCTTGATTGTGCTAATTATGTTTTTTTACAGATTTGTTAAGACATTTTGCATCAGCACTGATGCAATAGTGATTGAAAAATCCATCAGACGGTTGCAAGCCACTGTTTTTGTGTAGGTGCTGAAGAGGAGTCAAAACACGCAAACTTACACTTGTGTAAACCCCCTTATCTTCACGTTTATTCAGGAAGGCAGCACTTTGAGGGCAGAGAGAAAAAGGCAGAAAAAAACTAGGGCATCAAAAGTCCCGAAGGCTTTGAGCATACATTTTGCA